>VWPU01010382.1:0-130020 GCA_013398955.1 Callaeas wilsoni
CTGCTAACAGCTTTTTAGCAGTGGTACCTGGGCATGGTCTCTGTGTCTGGGTTCCAGAAGTGATTAGCTCAGCTGTGCCTTCCTAGATCCTCTCAGTATTGGTATGGTTCTACTGTCTTCACAATACCCTTTGCTCCATAGACAGGGGGTTTTTTGTTTTATCCTTCACTCGTATTGTTATGGGAAAGTTAGTATTGATCATCTAAGCCATCATCAACTCGCTTCAGTTCTCGATAGGATCAGATACAGTTTTTGCATAACTTTCTCACACCTGGTTTTCTTTTGCTCACAAGGCAAACTGGTTGTGCTTGATTCATGCCTTCTTTTAAAATACACCTGAAAGGTTAGTAGTTTCTGAATTTAAATTTTTGTTAGTAAATATGGGGAGCAGTTTTGAAGATCTTCATGTAACTTTATTGATTCTTTTATCCAAAACTGAAGCTGTAACTCTTTTGAAGGGAAACTTGTGTTCTTCAGGAACTGATACACTTAATGTGTTTCGAAATTTTAGGAATATATAAAGGTTACTAAAAGGTGGAGTAACACAGTTGTAAGGAACTGGAGTCATTGAGTTGGACAGTGGATAGTGAGGTCTATCGCAATAGAGAGATGAGCAAAATGCGCTCATCCAGAGCTATTCTTTCAGCAAGCATTATGATGAACATTTTAGCTGTCACCTAGGTCATATGAAATATTCCTCATTAGCACACAGACTGTTTAGGAAAGCTTCTGAGTGAATCACCTGAGTTTTTCTCCTGCAAATCTCCATTGTTTAGTTGTCTATGTCACTGATGATTACTTGGATAACGAGTAAGAGGCTTCCTCCTCCTCCCTCAACAAGAAACAGAAGGAAAACTCAGCAGTAACTGAGAGGTGCATATGACTTTGTTAAGCCCTACCAGCTTTTAGAAAGACGTTGTATAACATATTTGAACGCTCCCTTCTAAATCAGGTCCGTTGTCTAAAATAGTTACTGAGAGCTCTATGAGAAATAAAATTGTGGATGATATGACTATAGAAAACTTATAGCACTGCTTTCCAAGTTTGGGCATCCAAATGTCATAATTAGGGTGTTTTATTGTTGTTTGTATGAAGGTTTTTTTACAACAGTTGTTATATTTTTTCAGTGAGCATTGCATGCTCACCTATATATATATATATATACATATATGTATTTTCTGTGCATTTAATTTTCATATTACAAGCAAGTTCCTCATTCAATATGAAATACTGTGGTAACTAGCTTCTTTTTTGACAAGGATATATGAATTGAAGAGTGTTAGAGGGAGAAGGAAGCCTCACTGAATCTTGAACTAAGAGGCCAGGGATTTCTGATAGGTCATTTGGTAAGGCTCTTAAGGTTAATATTTCTTTACTACTTCTGAAACAGAGTAGTTCTATTTAAAATTTGTTGTGGTCTTGTTGCTATACCAATTTTTCTTATTTTGAAATGACATGGAACTTAGTCGCTTTAACAATTATGTAATAATATGTTAAACATAAATGTGTATACACATTTATAGATGAAATAGTTCAACTTCCACAACAAAAAGATATTGACATTTTAATGACATTGCACAATGTGCAATACATGAAACTGAACCAATTTCTCTTCAGTGTGAAGGAGTAATAACTGAACAGAATAAATTTGTCAGAAGGAAGACAAAAAAGAAGTATAATATTAAACATAATTTTAAACCTTCCTGGCATCCTAAACTTCTAAGAGAAAATAAGATTCAACGTCACAAAACCTGTATCTGCTGGAAAAATTAAATATTTGTGCTTACATCTGTGGGGAAATGAGCGTTGATTAGAGTTAAAATCAATGGTGAAAATGTATATATATACTTGGAAAAGGATCAATATCTGTTCCTGTACATTTCTCATAAGATACATGGGAACCCTGGATCAGAGAGAAATTGTCTATTTAAACTGTCAGACTTAAATTATAGCGATAACATTTTCTGAAAGCAATATGAGAGCTGGAAGAGATAATATAAAATCCCAATGAATCCTCTGTAGTCCACGTTTGAGTCCTTCTACTCAAGCAAGAAGAAAGTCGTAATGCCAGTGACAGCTTCCTTCCAAAGAAATAATATAAACAATTTTCCCATTATTAAAAAAAAAAAGAAGAAAAAGAAAAGTGCATTTCTTTTGCATGAATATAAACTGAGACTGAGGAAGCAGTCTAAGAAATATGGTTGGAATTAAACAAGTTTCTGGGCTTTTTTGGTTCTAGAGGGATGCGCTGTGAAGGATGTGCTGATGGTAAGGTATTAATGATCTAATAAACACGTAATCATTTCTTTTTTCTAACTCGAAGTTTCACCTGCTGGAGAGTAAACAAAGTGTTTCCTGGAGCATGTTAAGAACATCTTAGACTTTGCTCTTCATACAGCCTTGTAATACAGATGCTTGTCCAGCAGTATCCATCAGAATCCTATTTAATATGCAGGGGTGAAGAGCTGAAACAAAGCCCTTTAAAGTGATTTAAGCCAACATCCTCTGATGTTGACAGTATCAGCTGACACAGAAAACATCAGCACGTGGACCTCAGATTTTACAAATTATTTCTTTATAGCTGTTTTGTACCTGATTCACCTGAAAAGAGAGAGGACTTACCTTTTTCTTGTATACATTTGTGGCTGTAGAATCATGGAATATCCTGAGCTGGAAGAACCCTAGGAGAATCACTGAGTCAAACTCCTGTTTCCAGTGTTGTACAAAGACTCTAGGACTGGGGCCATGACCATCTGGGGAGCTTTTCCAGTGCATAACGATCCTCCCAGTGAAGCACTTGTTCCTGTTATCAAATCCAATGGGATAGCAAAGGAGGCGGGAGGCTCAGAGATCCAACTATGTAATATACATTTATCTAAATTACTACTTGCTGTCTGGAACAGCAAATACAAGAATTGCACAAATTATTCAGAAAATAAATGGATAAAGGTGGAATGCACTGCTAAGACAGCCTACGATCATACCCCAGACTTGGCCCTTGGCCTTGGTACAATTGACAGCCTTCAACAGAATGTAGTTTCTGTGGTGAGAATGCTGGAGAAAGGAAGCAAGAACAAAGGGAAATCAGCTCAACCCCTCTTAGAGAAGGCAGTTTCCTCAGCAACACTTAAACCAGCTCCAGGATATCGGCACTCACAAACACAGGTCAGAAAGGTATGGGGGAATAAAAACATTAATGATAAAGGCAAGACGTTAGCTTTAAGAATGGAAATGAAGGGAGAGAAGGGAAAACTTTTAATTTTTCTCAAAGGACTTCTTCATAGATAGAGTGAAACACTCCCAAGGGAATCCATTGTCAGTACTGAAGAAAGCCGTGAATAAAAAAGCTGAAAGTCAGAGAGAGGCCTTTTAACCCCAATCTGGTTAGTCTTACATATTTTATTTTCATCTCACACTCAAATATTGTGTAATAGTTATAAGGCTATTCTTTTTCTGCTTTTTTCATTTGTTTTGTTTTAAATCAAATAGTATCCTGCAGAAAAATTTGCTGTCCATCACTGAATGGAAATAGAATAATATCTTGGAATATTTGCTTTATCTTTGGTCCTGTCTCCAAATTCTTAATTGCTGGCTTGTGCTTCCTACAAATTTATGAAATTTTTATGCTTCATCAATGATTTTATATTTTTATCATTGATCTTAATATAATTATAAAAATATTATTTCATATAAAATCATAAAAAATATTATGTGACCTAAGTTACATTTATCTGGTTACACTGAGATTCTGTTTTGATCCTGGACTTTCCCTTTGCCCATGTTTTATACCTGTTTCTTTGACTTTACAATGAGCTAACTTGCTCATCTGGTAGGGAAAATCTTATAAATTGGTATCATAAGTCATCCTTTTGCAAATCTAAATTTGCAAATCTTGTGTACATGGGTGATGATACGTTCTCCAAAAAGAGCACAGCTTTTCTTCTAATGGAGCAACACTCTCTAAGGATATTGTTGAAATGGTGACCATGAGAAACACTGCAAGATCTCTGCAAGGTTAATCAGTGCAGGTAAAATGATGAAGGCAGACTCCTCTGGTAGGCTCTGAGGACATATTCATCTCTTCTCTTTTGTGTGTTGCAGTAGCAAGTGCAAAGAGCAGTTTCTAGAAAGTGTTTTTTGCCATGGTTGTCCATCATTGGACCTGCACAAAGCTCTGTGCTGATTTGGGAGCAGGAGGAGGGAGGAAGTTTGATATCTGCATGTGGGAATGCTGAAAGGCTTTGGCACCTATGTAGTATAAACACATAATCTGAAATCTATGAACCAGAAATAGTAGCAAGTTTGAATGTGTTGCAGAAATACTGTGTGGTCTTGAAACACTCGGTGGCATAATTTATTGAAACGTAAATTTAAGCAGAGTTGCAGTAGTAGCTCAGGTGCTCTGATCTGGATGCATAAATGTGTTAGGCAAACGACTGCTTTATTTTGTACTGGATAGATTGCTTGAAAAGTGGAATGTGCAGCTCCATGATCAGCTCATTTTTACTACTTTCTCTGACAGTTTTGGGTAATGTGAAAGAGAAACAGTTTCCATTTACTGAAGCAGATTTAATAAGACAAAGTTCCTTAATCTTTCTTATTGATTTATTTTATGAAATTTCAAATTAATATTTCCATTCAAGTATTTGGAGTTGAACTCGAATCTCTGTTCTCTTCAATTGCAGCAACCAAATACACAATACACATACTCTAACAAGACCATTTATTGATAAATAAAGAGCAGATTCATAACCTCCAGTTTGCCAAATATTTGGCTATCTCATATGTCTCACTAGTGGCTCCAGAATATTATGAATATTTGCCTCAGCAATAGAGGTATAACTTGATGAAATATCACAAATTCATTATAGTAATTTTTCTGATACCATAAGGCAAAATATATGTAATAATAAAAATCTGCGAGGTAACATTTCGCAGTCTATGGAGTCAAAGTTTGAACAAAACCTCTCTCTCAATACTTTTCCAGTAAAGTTTCTTAATAGTAGCAATCCATTTGCATTTTCAGAAGTTTAATTTCCAACCATAGCATTCTGAACATATGCATTTTATAATTACTAAATGAATATCCTAAAACTAATTCTGAATAAGCCCTGATAGCACTTAATTCAATAGAAGGTAGAATGCCCTTAAAAATCCAGGTGCAGTTAATCACTGCTCTGATAGAGTAGTCAATGCTTTATGATCTTTAGATGTTTTACAGTAAGGTAAGTTCATTTCTATATTTTATGGGGATATATCATCCTCATTTACAAGGAATATAAAGCAGTACTTTTTCACCTGATTCAACTAAACCAGCTGAGTGATCTTGAAATTTAGGTTAATCGATTTATAAATGATGTTATAATGACAAATGGTTTCTGTGGAACTGCGAGACTTGGTGTAGTGTCAGCATATTTTTGTGAATAAAAGGAGTTTCTCTAAATGAAGACAAACTAGTCTTTGCACAAACATATTACAACCACTGGGTTTTTTTTGTTTCCTTTCTAATTGAAGCTATGTGAAGTTTTTTTTTACTTATCTTATGACCAAGTTAAAAAGATTCATAGTAGTCTTTTGTAAAAAGCCATCACAATAGGAAAGAACAAAGAGATTATTAACCAGAGTGTCTGCCTTGTTGCTACAGAGATGTATAGGACTATTCTCTTCACCTATAATATCAGTTGGTACTGACAAATACTTGTCTAAATTTTAAATGGTTATGACATTTCATATTCCATGTAATCCTTCTGTTTGTTTAGAAATCTACTTTTGCTCTATGCATGATTTCCTTTGTCCAAGGAAAAATGTGACCAAACTCACTTGTTAATCAGAAGATCATAAAGAGCTTTCTATTTCAGGGTGTTAATATGAGACCTTGTATATGCATATGAATACTTTATATACAAGTAATGGAAATTATTTGCTACAAGGGACTATAGTTTATTCAGGACAATTTTCCAGTCTGCTCTGAAACAGAATTTTGTACTGTGGAATTCCATGTTCATGGAATTTTGTTGGTTTCAAACAATTAAATCACCTTAGAGATAGAAAGGTATTGGGTTTATTTTTGCATTTATGAATATTTTACTTCCAGAATCCTTGTGCTGTTTACTCCTTGTTCAAGTCCTAGCTGACATTTAAAGCAACCAACCACTACCTCCTGTGCAAAGGGAAATCATACTGTCATTACACTGATCACATCCTATTTTTGCAAGATAAACCGGTTGTTCTTACTATGCTCAGGAGTGTTTCCAAACATGTCTATAGGAAGGATACAATAATATATTATGGCTTAGCTGCTCACAGAGGCTACCCTTGCATCACCTGTGTTACAAACACTTTGTCACCTACAAACTATGCTAACATAAAAAAATTCCTAGAAAGAAAGTATGCATATATAAAGTATTTTCTAAAACTCTTCCCTAAAGCCTTAAAAGAGTCTGGATAAGTTTCTCCAGTTTTCCAGACGAGCTATAACTATTAGCCTGAGGGAAAATGAATATTCTGCTTTCAGATATACTTTTAAAGTGCTGCACTTCCAACATGGAACTATTCTTTCAAAGCCTATTTTTGGTAGAGGGCTCATTGCTATGAATCCTGAATTCAAGATGGTAGCAAAGTGCCTAGTTTTGGCTTGAATTTAAGACAAATTCCTATCAATGATGTTTCCTCCAGATAGAAATATTTCTCCAGATTACAGTCATTTCCTGGATTTTTCTGGCCATGAAGAAACTTAGGTGACACAGAAAATCAGACTGAGATTTTGTCTTCCCATTCATTTTTTAGTCTGTAGCTCATTGAGGGAAATCTAAAGATTTTTTCATTAATTCAATGGCATTGCTACAATTTCCACAAAAAAATTTTATTTCTTTTCTATTTCTTGGTCTTTTCTAAGGCCAAAAATGTAATATTCTGAAAGGGCTGAGCCATTTGTTTTATTTCAAGAAACTGTGCTAGAATCTGAAAAGTGCTTATAATTTTCTTTTGTTCAACATGGGCATATTGAGAATGCCCTACTTAGGCAGACCACTCATCCATCTAGCACAGTACTCTGTGTGACGCAGGGATTCTCTTGCCCTCACACTCTGCCAGCATTGACAACTGTTGTGTTAGGGATATTTGAGGGACTGTCACACTAATCCTTTTTGTATGTCTGTTGTCCAATAATCTAATTCATATGTTAACCTGCTGAAAGTGTCTGTGTGCATGTGTCTTTGCATCTACAAATTCCACCATTTGCTGTGGTGAAGAAATATCTTCTTTTATCTCTGTTCATCTGATCCCCTGCTACTTTTATAAAGGACACACTAGATCTTGTATGCAAGTACTAGGTGTGCATAAAATGCCTCTTGTCATCATGATTTTCTAAATATCGGTCAGCATTTTGTCTCCAAACAAAGGAACACCAACCATATTAGTCTTGTACAGCAGCTGCCCCCTGCCTTTGATCTCCTTCTCTAATGCCAGTAGACTCTTCCAGAAATGGAACACGTGCAGTGTTCATATGCAGGTTTGGTCTTTTCATGTGGCAACAGAATGAAATATTTTGTGGTTTTCTCAATATTTACCATGTTGATTATCTACATGTTGTTGGCTGCTTTGCCAAATGCTGAACATTCACCTGATGATTTCCAAGGACTAAAAAGTGAATCAAAAAAATCTCTTCTGAAATGCATCAGCTAGTCCAGTTTTTTGAATTTATTCTGGTTACATAAGGTCTTATTTAATTTTTCTCATAAACAAATAATTGGCAATTTGAGGTTCCTGGTAAAAAGAGTCATGGAAAATATTTTACTTGGTGTTCTTTCTTAATTAATTTTAAAATAACCATAAAAGAAAATGGTGATGGAGTTGTAGTGGTGGTACAACTCGGAGTAATAGTTTGGATACTTTCTCATAAATTAATTTGCACAAGTAGAGAATAATACAATAGTAATTGTGCCTTGCAGAACTACATTTTGTTGTTTATCTGTGAAAAATAAATGAAGACCAGTCAAACATTCCAGTCAGCTGAAAAAAAAAATTGCCTGGAAATGGTAAAAGAGAGACAAATTACATTCTGAATGTCAAATAAAAGACATCAGGGAATTTTGTTTACCTTGTAAAGTAGGAAACAAACAATTGGAAATAAGTGTATGAAAATTAGTATATTGAAAACCATCTTCCAAGTGAAAAAAAAATAATAAAAAGGGTGACTGTTGCACTCTGCTCCTCTTGAGATCCTGTTATGATTCTCATGTGATCTCCTGGGGATAATGTCTGAGTTCCTCCTGCAGAAGGTTATATGGATTATCAGCCTTTCCTTCTGTTATGATTCAGTGTTAAAGTCCTCTGCCCAAATTAAGGTGCAAACAAGAGCAAATACCAGTTCAACCATACTGACTATTTTATAACATTAAGTGTGCACAGAAGGGAGAGGGTGGGAAGCAGAGAGAAAAGGAGCGAGATACTGTGAGCAAAAGATGGATCCAGTAGTGTCCAGTTGGTCTTCAGTGCCCTGGGCTTCTTTGGGGTGGCAGACAGTCTAACCATATTTGCTTAAGAGCTACTCAGAGGCCTGACAAGACAGAGAAGAAGACTTGTTTTATTTCAAGGCAGAAAAAGGCATGATTCTTCACAATTCAGAATTTAGCAACAGAACATGTTCTCATTTTTTTTTGCCATAATGGAAAACATGTAAAAATATATATGTGTTTCCAGAAAGAACTTTTTATTCGGTTACTGCACACTGCAATGTTATAAGTGGTAGATCTTTGTGTATATTGATTATATTAAAATTGATAATGTGGTACCTTTAATTTTTTTTCTGGGTATTTCTGTAATATTTGTAATATTTTGACTGTACTGACATAGTTTGGTCTGTTTATTCCATGTTTCTTATATTTTTCATTTATGAATAAAATATGTAGAAGGCTGTTAAACCCTATAGACTGTTTAGCAGAATTAAAATTGGGTTACTCAAGATCAGGTTCTCTACAGATTGATTCAGCTTCTTTGATGTACCAGGCAAGGTGCCAACTTCTGCCAGCAGAGAATTTTCTCCTCATATAAGGTTCTATCAGCTCGTTGTATTGTGCCCTTTTCCATGTGTCTCTTCTAAATACTCTTTCATTACGTGATCATGGAACATTATGTTACCTAGCATACATTAATACATTAATATCAAGGAATCATCTTCTTCTTTGACTGCAAAAGTCTACAGACATGGGTTGTTTCTGTATGTACATAGTCCTTTAAATGATAAAACAACCCTAGAGTGAACATACGTATTTCAGATAGTAATATATTTAGTATTTTCTTGTCTGAATCATCTTCAATAATGCACTACTATTGCACCAGTTTCTAAATATGCTTAGGTTATCTCTGTTTTTCATGTGTATTTTGCTCAACTTTGATTTTTGACTTGATAGGGTTTTGAAACCTGTTATTAAACTTTCCTCACTGGTTATTTATTCTGTTCCTTCCAGATCATCTAGCGTATGAGGAGCAGAGAGTGTCAGAGGCTTGAATTCTCGCAAAAATTCTTGTTCTTCACATTAGAGTCAGTACAGGGCTGCTCTCTCTGCGACCTTGCTTCCTTTATTACAGTCTATTCTACTTCTCAGCAAGGTAGAAAAATACTGTTGCAATGAGACATTAAATTGGCTCTGCTTTTATAGCCTGCCGTCCATATATGCAAAGCTCTGTGAACTTCAATTTCCAAATTTTCTTGTCTCTAACAATCTGCCTTGCTGCATCTGTGCTTGCTCAATAGTTATGAATTAAGGCATGCTGCCCTAAAGGGATTTGGTCAAAGTTATGATGTTGCTTTAATATTCCCCCTGCATACAATTCTTTCTCAGTCTTACCATTATTTCATTGTAATACACCCCAAGGCCACTTTGGGTTGCTTTGAAGAGCCTTGAAAGACAACAGTATAAACATTAGCAATTCATGTGAACAAAGCATTCCAATAGCTATGCTGGAAATCTTGAAATATTTACTGGAAAACAGTGAAGATGAAACATGTCCTTACAGATTGAGCACCAAAGAAAAATCAGTAGGCTGGTACAGAGATCTTCTAAAAGAACCTAAAACATATTGTTTTCTGTGCTGGTGATACTATAGCAGCAATTAGAGAACGATGAAAAGAAAGCAGAAAGCAAGCCTGAAATGAAATCTTTTAAAAGTTTTATTCCAAATGAGTAAAAATTAAGAAGCCGTAAGAATCATATGAGCAAGAAGGCACAAAAGTGAAAAAATATATTTTAATTTAACCATCCTTATACAAACACACCATAATTCAAAATATAAGTGACTGGGGAAATATCAAGGCTTTATTTTCTTTTTATGTGAGATTTTCTCACAATTGAAAGTAATATTACTTGCAGTTAGATATTCTCCATATTTTTAAGTAATTGCTGACTGTCCTGTACAAAGTCTGTATCTTTCTTTTTCCCCCAGCTTCCCTACATAAGCAGAATATGGAAAGACTTATTATGCTTTGGTATGCCTAATGTTTTCTGCAGCACATGCTGCAGGGTTGAAAAAAAGACACACACAAACAGAACCCAAAACCAAACCAGTCACTTTTGATTGGACTTGCAGTGTCAAGATTAGTTATCATGCTGTTAAGCAGTATATCATCATGAATCAATACCTTATCAGAGCTATCCAAAAACCCTAGTATCAAATAGTATACACAGATGGCAGAGTAGAAATCAGGTTACTGGATTTCCAGTGGACAGTTTTGTAGTGCATTCCTTTTCTTTGGAGATGCAAATGCATTTTTTACTGTCTTACACAGGGTTTTTTAACAAGGGTAACCAAGCAAAATAAAGAGCTATCAAGTTAAGGGTTGTGTAAGTTAGTTACACAGGCAGAGCTTCCTGACATTCTTCCTACAGTACATAAACACTTAACTGAAATAATGACTAGGCCATTAGTAATTATCTCTCAGAGGTTTTACAGGACAAAAGCCGGGTCCCAGAAGAGTGAAGATGGGAAAAGATAAATTACTACTTTAGAAAGGAAGAGAGGCCACAGGGAATTACAGGCCTGTAAAGCTGCAGTTTGCTAACAAGAAAGGTTCCAAACCAATCTGAGAAACATTCAGTTTGTAAACATCTTGAGAGGAATAAATTCAAGTTGATAAGAAACAGCCATGTTTGTTAGTCATGGTAGAACTTGCTCAGTGAATGGCAAAAGCAGAAGACCCAATAGTTCTAAATTAATAATTACGGCTGAATTCTTCAAATATTCAGGAAGTTGTTTTAAGCTCAGTGGTCAATTGCCCCCAGAGACAGGAAAAGAATGATCAAGCTAATTTGATCATCACATATCTATGTTTAGGTTGATAGTAAGACAGTTGTTTCCACACACAAAAATGGATTTTTCACGTGATTAGAAATTTTCAAGAATTGATAGACAGAAATATTTCAGAAATATTAGTAGTCAACCCTGCAATATAATTTGGAAGTAGATTATATGACTCATGTTTTCACACCCTTATATCTCTGCCTCAAAAGGAAATATATTTTGCATTGTCAGGCCTCACAAATTTGCAGTGAAGTCAGGGAGCTCTACTTCCCACCTCAGTTTTTGAAGTGGTGAATCAGAAAAAGAAAAAAAGTATTATTTAATTTCTAAGTACATGTTATAGCAAATAATTACATTTGAGAATAATGAAAGAAAACCCCTTTCATATGTCCTGTGTTTATATTCCAACATAACATTTTTTAAGAGTAATCAATTTGTTCTGGAATTCAAACAACAGTAAACAGAATCCTGCTATTTTGATGGAAAAACTAAAAAAGCTGAGAGAGCGGAGAGTTGAATATATGAAGCTCATAGTTCTGTTTACTAGAGCTTCACTTTGGAGAACATTTGCAACAGTGATATCAGCTGTTGTGTTGTTCTTGTAACATTTCTATCTCACCAAATATTTAATGTACTGATGCATGTCTCAAAGAATGATAATGGGACAACCTAGAATGGGAAGACAAATCATTTGCAGAGCTTCCTGCCAGTGAAGAGAACAGCAGATGTTAACTCATCATTCACCTGCTTTGCCTCAGCTGAAAAGAAAAATCACAATATAGTTGGATTCAGTGATCTTAAAGGTCTTTTACAACCTGAATTATTCTATGATTTATTTTTCCACCTTTAATTCATGATAAAGGAGGATAACATAAAGGTGCACAGAATATAGAGTAATTGCAGAAGGAAAGAGCAAAGTGACAGAGGAATATAAAAAGTTCCTAAAAGAGAGGTGAGTGCAACACAAATGATAGAGTTTCAGTCATTAAAAAATTGTTGTGGGTCTCAAATGAGTGAGGGGCACAGTATATTTTGGGGATCTGCCTTTGCAGCCTTTTGTAGACGTGCTGTTTGCACATCATTATAGCAGCCTTAGCATCGTATCAGCAGCATTAATATCATCGTGCCCATGTGCAGTTCAGCCTAAAACATTTTGCAGGGTTTTCTGGTCATGAAATATATCCCTCAGAGTAACAGCACATCTTTCTTGAGATGTCTCTCTCTATGGAAAGCTAAGGTGTCCATATTGCAGATCTCATCTGTTTGCGAAATACACGGTTTGTATAAAAGAAGGAGAACCTTTTACGGTAGGGTTTAAAATCAATGATCAAGTTACATAATTGAAAACAAAAGGTTACAAGTAAAACCAATATCACTAACATCATGTTTGTTAGTTACAGAACTGGACTTTGGTCACTCAATCTGCTTCCCAAGTACAAAAAAATAATCTAGGATATTTGGGCTAGCTACTTCAGAAATGCTGAAGAAATGTGCTCTTCAAGGCAATGCTCAATGCCAAAGAAAGCCTGGAAGGCCTGTATGCCTAGATATGAATAGTCTGTACTGGTCTGGAATTCCTTTAGCTCTAGAGAAACTACTTCGGTTTTTCTCTTTTCTTTTCTTTTCTTTTCTTTTCTTTTCTTTTCTTTTCTTTTCTTTTCTTTTNTCTTTTCTTTTCTTTTCTTTTCTTTTCTTTTCTTTTCTTTTCTTTTCTTTTCTTTTCTTTTCTTTTCTTTTCTTTTCTCTTAAGCTTTCAGAATCTATAATTTCATTTTCATATATAGAAACCCTGCTACAATCTCCTCAGTTCTAGATACCTTTTTCAAGCTCTTTTTCTTGCCTTTTGAAACATCTGATATAGTCTTAATTGCTAAGATTTATATCATCCTTGGTTTTGAAAGTTGTGGTTGTAAAAATAACATCATTGTTCTCCAAGGGACTGTTCTGGTGTTATTATTCCTCTCCCACTTGTACAAGTGCTCATGTATGAGACACACCTTTGCAAGAGTCCTGATCGTTGCTGGTCTACCACTCTCCCTGGAATATCCATTTCACACTCCACACACTTCAGTGTCAGCTGCTATTTTATTCATTATGTATTAGGCACATTTATTCCATTACTTCAAAAAGTGTGGTGAGTTACCAGCTGTCAGTGGAGAGTGGCAGTGATGTGTCTATTAGCACGTTGTCTTGCATGGACCTGGCTGTGGGAGCAACTAATTTCTTATAACCACCACGTGTTCATCCCCAAGCTCTTGAATTGTGTTTGCTATGATTGAATTTTTATTAAGTAGACATCATTACAATTAAAATAACTATTCAAGTCATTCTTTGGCAAAACTGTTAGCAGAATCAACCTCGTAACTAATTGGCCACTGGAGATCACTAGTGTTTTATGAAATAATTGTTTGAAAAATAATATTTTCTTTGTATGTTGAAAAGCAGACACAGCAGATTTAGGTAAGTGAAAATTTTTACAATAAATAAAAAAAAAGAAAAAGTTATTAAATTATAAGATGGAACACTAAAAATGCGTAAAAACGGAAAATACCAAAGCATAAAAGAGGAAATGAAAATTAAATTATATTGATTCCAGCTGGCTGTTATAACAGCTGCTAGTAGGTGTGAAAAAGTTTCTTAGAATAAATTCAAATACATTTTTTAATAAATAGAAAAATGAGAACATTATGTAAAATATCATCTAAATGTACAGCACCAAGATGAATAAATACAGTTCTAATATTTCAAATGGATTTTATATTTATTTTTGGCATTTTGATGCTTACACTTCTGATTTTAAATTTCTGTGAACTTTTTTGCTTTCCAGTCTATCATGTCACTATTATTTTTACTGGATTTTGTTTATTTCATTAATAAAGGTCAAATTTTAAGGCAGCATTTCAATTAAAAATGTATCAATAGTAGAATCTATGATAGAAATAATTGATTTGCCACCACTTATGGAAATTTCTGCTTTCTTGGTATTACAGTGAAGAATATATTATTTTTGTAGGCATCTGCTAGTCATGTACGTTAGTATACATGGCCTGACTTCTTTATACAGTAAAAAGTAGCTACTGTAAAGAATCTATTGCATTGTATGAGAGAAAACTAACATAATTTAGTAATTATATAGCTTTTAATTTTAAAAATAGTGGTTTAGGGGACCTCTCTAAACTGTTCAAGATACCAAAAAATATCATGGCAATATAATGGTTTTTAAATTGTTCTTAAAGTTGTAAATGGTCATAAAACCCTGAGAATGGGAAATGTCCAAAACAGCAGGCATGATGTTGTTCCTCAGTATTTCACAGCATTTTGTTCCCTGACATTTTCTTGTGTGTTAACCAAGCTGCAGCAGGGAGATAACATGCACATGTATGTGGTCCAAGAAAGACTTTGAAAAGCAACTGCTAAGCATCTGCTGGTCTGTCCTTGCACCAAGGACTTAGCAGAAGAGATGAGGACTGCACAGGTGATACCTGTATATAAAGCACTTATGTAACTTAAAAGCCAAAACTGAGGTCTTGAAAACCTCCACCTGCTTCAATGAGCTTTTCTTATGCAACATATGACTAAGTGGAAAACTCTTTGCCCCTTTTTTTTCTTTTGGTCTTATTGTGTTTAGTCTAGACTTCTTAGCCTATAGGTCAGTCCTGAGTCCAGCAGGGAGGCTTCTCTTGCTGAAGCCCTCAAAACCTGGAGGCATGCTCAGGTTACTGCCAGTGTTTACATGAAATATCAGACTCTTTGAAGAAGGGGTAGGAGTGTTGTGATACTTTCTTTTACGCAGTAACATGTGACTGAAGCCCTGTAATTTGGACAAAAGCACTTTCCTTGTGAAGAAACTACTATATTCCAGGAAGCTGCAAAACTTGTGTGAGTTTCTTGCTCATTTAGCAGCTCTCTGCCAAGCCACTGCATTCAACAGCTAGGATTTGTCCTCAGTTACAAGAAACAGTTGGGAAAGTTCTTCTTTTCATAAACAGCTTAACTTTCCTTTTTACCAATTACTTTTCAGAATAATGATAATAAGATTTGTTCTTCTATTGATAAATGAACAAGAAAATGTAGGTGGATTTTTCTACTAGAGTAGGAGGATTTTTCAAAATGTCTGCATCAAGTAGTTATACAGTTGAAAGGTACTTTTATCTTTTTGTCTTTTCTTTTTTGAAAGATTAGCAGTTAAAATGGTTTTGTGTCTAAGGAAGCATTAATTCTTCAAGAGTAATATAAAAATATAAAATATTTATACATATAAAAATATAATATAAAAATTATTATCTGTTGCTTGAAAATTATTATAAAGTTGGAAAGGGCTACAGTATCCTTAGTTTTGGTATCTTGGTGAGACAGCAGAACTGTCACTCCTTAATCAATAAGACTCTAGTGTTTTGTACCTTCTTTACAGCAGCATTTCATAAATTTTGATTAACATATTTTCATCATTGCTGGCTGGTGATGGCTTCTGTCTTTCTATATGATAGGAACAGAAACAGAGTTTGACTACAGCAAAGATAGGACCAGCATTTCTTGGATTCCAAACCAAGTTTTCATTCCCAATAGAAGCAGTGAATGACAAAAGAATATAGAAGTAAAAATATGTTTCCTCCGTATATATTTAGGATCTTAAATCTCTTTAGCATGCTTTATACAGCAAAAATTATTTCCAACTGCAGCTTATTGTCTTTCCCACGCCTATCTTTAACATAGTAATACTTTTGAAGCCTATTTTTGCTGTACTTCAAAGAAGGTGTCACCATTATCTGGAAGAAAGTAAAAAAATCTGAGAACTGAGAAAGTAAGGAAATCTGAGAATCTTCAGAACTTTTGCATGTAATCCTGTCTCTACCAGTGACTCCTTGGGTACTTGAGTGAACAACTGACTTCTTTATGTGCCAAATCAAGAAGTCAATGAGTTTATAAGAATAGATTGATCCCTCAGACTCAATTAATCTTGTTCTCTCTTTTTTTTTTTAAAATTTGAGGGAAAAATTTCTTCAGTGCTGATGGAATTAATCAAGAGTCTATAATTTCTCAAGAACAGCAGGTTTCTGGCTGCAAGAAAAGTGGTTCTCAAAACTTCTGCCTTCACCTGAAAGTAAAACTTTAACGAGAAATCCATTCTCCCACTGCCTTTTAATCTCACTATAGAGAGACTTGCCATTACTTCTGAGAGACGACCTGTTGCCACTATATTGTAACCGAATTGCTGAAACATCTTTCGAAACACTCTTGGGCCAGTTTGGACCCAAATTCAGGAGGAAACAACCCGAATGGGACGTTTCTCTCTCGCTTCTGCCTGCCAGGCAAGCAGGCCACTGTAGCCCCTCCCCCCTGGGTTCAGGAAAATAATTTCTCAAATGAAAGTGAAAAAACTATTTATTTAACAAGCAGAGTCCCCCGCAGGCACGGGGCAGAAAAGGATATTGAAACTCCCTCCCCCATCCCCTAAAAGAGGACTATGGATTTTCGAGTTCTTTATGTAGGTAAAATCTGCAGTCCTAACCTGGTCCAGGCCCAGCAGGGTCTGATGATCCCCCTTGGAGGGTCCTGCCAAGCAGGTCCTGGAGATGATAGCTGGTCTTGGATGAAGACGCAAGCTGAAAACAGTCCAAAAAGGAACAGAAGCCACTGAGACAGATCACAGTTCCTTCTCAGTTGAAAGCCAAAGACACTAGATAGCAAACTCTTTTCTTTGCCCTCCTAACTGGCAGAAAAATGTAAACATTCTAACAGCAAGGTCAAGCCAGCCACTTTGAAGAGTTCTCTCAGCTTCTATCTCCTCCTTTGCAATTTAAAGGTACCCTAGAGATCAAGCAGGTAATGGGGAATACAGTATTGTCATAGAAAGACAAAATTAAGGAAGACTCACAGAAGAACTGTGTTAAATGTTGCAAAAGAAAATATATTTAGTTTTAAGTAAAAAGATGGAAACTCATGAAAAACATAGAAGCTAAAGTGTACAGTGAAAAATGGCATATTTGTAGATATTATGCAGCAATGTATGAAATGGTTTTTTAACATATTTAGATAATGTGATGAAATGTGGGAAATAAAATTATTTCATCTTTTCGATTTTTTAAATATGATATTGAAAAACCACAATGAGAATATGCGACATTAAGAAGGCATATATTTATAACCACTTGTTAGTCAAAGACCAACATTTAGAACAACAATAAATAGATTTTATACTTTGAGTATCCAGTAAAAATACTTTAAAACAGTCTGATTTCTTTCTTTCTTGAAGAGTTCATGATTACACTTTTAAGAAATCTCTCTTTGAAAGGTTGAAATATTCAGATTTGTAAGAAAAAAAATAGAATCTGAACATTTTAGCTGAGTATTCCCAGGAAGCTGACTATTAGCAGGAAGAGAATAATTAATGATTCAGTCAAGAATGACAAGACTAACATTGACAGGCTCTATTGTATCTTTCACAAATTTTCAACAATTTATGCCAATTTTTTTTCTTCCTGATATTACAAAATATTTTAGATCAGTTTGTATGTTTATGTTAATTTAATTGCACTAGAAATGCCATTCACTTTTGTGGGCTGTCCAACATAAAAATTTACTACTGTGTCCTTAAAGGTTTTACAGTGAAAATTTTGTTGCACTTGGTTACATCTCATGGTTGTTTTTATGTTACTGTACCTGAATAAGTGAGTTTTAAAATATCAAGACAGTTCAGGTGAAAATCAGATGATCAAACTGCAAGTTCGAGGTTGGTCTTTATGGCACTTCATGGCACAATCACCCCAAGACATGACATCACAAAAAAGTTTCTGTTCATGAAGTCAGAAGATTTAATTTTCTTGGAGGGCTTCTCATGTGACTGGTAAATCACAGATGAAGGCATCCTTTGTGCTTTGTTCTGTAATCATAATCATAATCATCCACTTCTGAATTCCTAGTTCTCTTCTTGTTGGTAATAGGACAAAGCTGTGCTGAAGGTCAACAGACAGTGACAAGAAAACTTTAGAATTGATTTTGGTAAATGTTACTGTTGCAAGATATGCCTTATATTCCTCTCAAAAACTCTGATGTGGGACCAGTTACAGTGATAAAAATCTATCTCAAGTATATTGGATGATTATCCTGCATTCTCTGTAGACTTTGCTGCGAAAAGCTTATTCTTTGCCCTTGCTTCAAATTGCAGTTCTCAGTCAAGCAGAGATTTCTTTGTTGAATATTGTTCATGTGATGCTTCTCATAGTGTGTGTTCACTTTTTTTTATGTCAGAATTCTGATTCTCTTTAAGCTTAAGCTTTGTAATTTTCATATGACCTTTAAAGAGGACACAGAGCTGAGGCAGTATCTACAGCAATGTTGTTGAAAACTTGCTGAACAAAGATTGCTGTCAAACAATTTTCCTTTGCAAAATCTGATAATAAAACTCAGACTTACAGTACATTAATCACCAGAAACATTTATATTCAGTGTGTCTTCTGTGTGTATATTGTTATAAATATGTTAAAATATAGCTGATGGTGAAAAATGCTGAAAGTATTCTTTTTTTTTCTTTCCCAAATAGAGTAACTTTCTATATTTATAAAGTCTTATGAAATGTAAAGGCGTTTGGATATTAGAGAAAGAAGACATCTTTTACAGTATATTTTATCTTATCACAGATCATAAAAAAACATGGATAGTTCCCAATTCCAGATAACTTGAGTACCATAATGTATTACTAGAACTTTTGAAAAGTTATTTGTGATAAGGCATGGGATTCTTAATCTTAAAGAAGTAGGGTTTTGTTGCAAGATGGTAAAATGTGATATAAACTCATAAATTTTTTGTATGTTGCAGGTTTTTTCTTTAGAGTAGCAGTGCTTAGAGGAGATAATGTCTATTGACCTCTTTATATACTTCAGACACAGAATATTTGGATATATAAGTATCTAATGTAAATTTGGCATTATGGTTGCATGTCATTCATAAGAAGATCTTTTCTTTTACAGTATGGATGTATAAAGATCAATTCTTACAAATGAAAACTCATTTTATTATGCACATATGCTGTTGTTATCCACAAGCTGCTGTTGAAAAAAAGTTTGCAGTTGAATTATTTATTTTCTGTATATAATGCAAGAATTTCAATAGTGGGCAATTGAAGCAGAAAAAAAGAATAACAAAATTTATTCACCTGGTGTAATATCAAGATTTTAGGCTGATAGAAGAAAAAGTGATACTGGTTGAGACACTCACGATAGATTTTGAATGTATTATAAATATATTCTACATCTCTTTGCTTTTTTATTGGTTTAGTTGTAAAGAAATGCTTATCTCCTTTGAATAATGTGTTAAAAGATATTGTTATTGGCATGGAAAAATGGCTTTTAGTTTAAAAATGGATATAGTATATTCTAAATTAAACTTGCTTCGAAAGTATTCCCTCTTAAGCAAATGGAATAACTGAGAAAATGAACAAAAAGTAATGACAACAGATATTTGTGTGTATCCTGAACTTTTCTTCATGACCAGATAACTGGTAATGAAGAATTTGAAACAGAGAAAGCATGAATCAGAATTTTAGAGTTACTTCAAGTGGATTGGTATACCCATCAGTAAGAACAACAAACTCATTTAAAATTAAGAAATGTTGAATGACTGCAATTGGTTGTACATATTCCACATCAGTTAGCTCCCATTTGGACTTCATTGAATATTGTTGAGGAAATGATTGGTTTCCCTATCAAACCAACAGAAAGTTTGTTATTTGCATTTCTTTTGGAAGACAGATTAAAAACCCCAGCCTGTCCTCAGCCGTTCCAATTCACAGGTATGGTCTGGATTTTACAGTGTGGTTCAGAAGTATTTCTATTTGACCCAGTAGCCACTGGATCCTGTTGCTTGCTGTCATTAGCTATTTGACATTCTTTGTTTGTTTGTTTTGCCATCTGAGACAAAACAGAATTTTAAAAGAAAAAGATACTTCACACAATCCATTTTTTTCAGCCAGCTTAGTTGAATACTCTTTCCTTCTGCTCTTTTCTTTTGATTACCTTTAATAATAGAATGTTAAATAATCATTCATTAAGTTAGATCAGTCTTAGAAATATTCATCAAACCACATAAACCATAAAAGAGTCCAAATATTTTCAACGCTATTGGCAGTTATGGTAAATATTTGGATATTAGAGAAAAAAGTTATTATCTTTTTTCCTCTATACTGACCATGCAAGCTTCCAGTTTGTGAAACAAAAGATATACATCATTGTTTCACTGTTTATAAAAATATTCTATGGATGATTTGTATAGTATCGAACACAACTTTTATATGGTCCAAACTAATATAAACATATCTTGAAGCAAAGAGTATTCTCATAGCACATTACATAATTGACTAGGTGTGGAATTAGTTTTATGGTGAATGGAGACCCTGAAGGTTGTTAGCCTTTTATTATTTACAGCTTTTCTATAGCTACATTAATTTTTTTCATAGATAATAAAGCATGCTTCAATGAATTAATTAATCTTAGAGTATATAGACAGATTCCCAAATATCTCCTCAGCTATTTTCACACTGTTATTTTCATAACCAGATATAAATTTGCATCATCTACTTTGTTAAAAAATATTAATATGTCAAGAAAAATATGAAAATATGCTTTTGGTGAAGTTTGACATTTGTGTCAGTTCTACAGTTAGAGTTTCTTAGTATCACTCTGGTATATCATTTTAATTATACTGAAATGATTAGGGATCAGGAAGAATTTTTAAGTCTTGTTTTCTTGTTACAGAGTTTTTCTGATGCTGTTATGGGACCTCACTAGTGCTGTTGCAGAGCTTTTGAATGTATCTCCCCAAGACTCCCAATCCCAAGAGAAATGCTTTTGCTGTCTCTGTTGTCCTGTAAAGCTGAATTTCAGTTGTACACACATACAAGAAACTTCCTATGTACAGTTTTAAGTATTTAATCTGGGCGTTCCTGTATAAGGTAGTTTCAGAGAAAATTATTTTATCTGAATATTCTGATTATATTACATAAAATCTTGGAAAAGCTCAAAACAAGCAGAACATTCCTCTCACAGACCAAATCTGCTAATCAATGAGATTTCTTTTTTTTCTGGAAAGTGTTTATTTGCTAGGACAGAACAATTTCCTGTAAATAGGCTAATTATGATCTAAGTTTTTTTAGCTGTAGTAGTACAGGCTCGTAACAAATCTAGTAGTTCAGTAATTGGAAATGAATCAGTTGTGTAGGAGACAAAAGAGTTGTTTTTTTCTTCTTTACCTGATTCACATCCTGGTATTGAACTGTAGCTTATCCTGACGTGCGTCACTTTGTGCACCTCTCCCAGTTCTGATGTTACTCGAGAAGAACTACTGCTGGGCGATGAGTTAAACCCTGTAAAGGAATGGATTCAGATATAAGTGTGTGTACGTGCTGTGTGACTAGAGCATTAGTTGTGCTGAGAGCAGGACAGCCAGAGAGTGAGGTGGGCTGGCAAGGCAGTGATGCTGCAGTTGGCACGGGAGCTGAAATCCAGGCTTGCTAAGCTTGTCCTTTCAGTCTCAGTACTTTTAAGCATCTCACCACTCTGTGATTGCACTTGGAGTGGTTTGATACCGTTGTAATGGGAACACTTAAAACCTCAAATTCAACAGTAGATAATAATTACTCATTGATTTCTGGTACGTGTTTTAGCTCCTTGACCTAGATTTATATCCAATTTCCAAGAGATGTCAATGCAAGTTGCTTCTGAAGAGTATGCAGAGAGTATGCACTCAGCATTTTAGAATTTTTCAGTATGGGCTGTAGATAAGCATTAACTTTTCCTAAGGGAAAACTGCTAAGCAGTTGCAAAATAGGTCACAGACAATAACTATAAACCATAATCATTTTTATTTAGGCCATGTACTTTTCTATTAAAGTGCTGGCTGAGTGGTTTAATGACATGTCTAATATTTAATTGAAATATTTATTGTTAATTTGGGAGCATCTCTTGCTATAAGTTATTTCATATTTCATGCTCTTTCAGTAATTTCCTTATACTTACATAAATCTGGTTACAGGAAGGTCCTGCAGAAAGTCCTCTGGGGAAGACTGAAACAGTCAAAAGCAACACACTTCTCTACCTAGAGAAAATTTGCAAAAGGCAGGACTGTCGGGAAGGCAAGAGTAGTTTAAACTTATACTCAGTCAGTGCATACCTTTTGACAGTCTTTGCCTCAAGGGCTACTGTTGAGGCTCCATTGAAAATTAAATCTGACCCTGACCAGTGGAACTCCTAAGAAAGAAGAGACAGATTTGTCTTTTCTGTCTTGAGAGTGATTTGGAATTGAGTTGCATTTGCACTTCTCTGTACAAATTGCATAAAATTCACCCCATGGTTGTAAACATCTGTTGGAGTCTAAATGTTATAATTTATGGCTTAAACATCTTCATGAAGGACCTTTGTCTGTTAAAACAAAAACTGTAGGAAAGCTGCAGGGAAAACCACCAAAACCCTGAATAAGGCCCTGGACTGCTTGTTGATGAAGATAAGAATACATTCACAGAAGAATCAAGCTTAGCACCTTCGGGGTGGAGACCACAGCCCGGGGTCTATCAGATGCCAGGCTCCCACAGATTCTTACATCAAAGGGTGGGAGGAGGAGAGGTTTTGGGTGTGTGGTGAAAAAGCCTCTGGCCAGTGAATGCCCATCCTCTGCTGTGCAAACCAGCTCAGCTGTGGGGTCCCTTCATCCTGGGGAAAGCTGCATCCACATGAAGGACAGCAGAGAGGGTGTCATGGCCCATCAAAGACCCCCCACAAAGGCGTCCCCAGACCCTGCAGCAGAGCACTGAAGCATGATGCAACAGATCCACAGTGTTGCAAGAGACAAACTTGCCCTCCCCAGGGAAGGCACGTGGGCATTCTCACCTGGCCCAAACATATACTAATCCATTGTATTCTACACTTTTCAGTGGCGGCAGCAGGGGACTGTCACCACCCAGAAGGCCAGATAAGGGAAGCAACGAGACGTCGTTGAGACCCCCAGAAGGGTGATATGCTTCCGCCTAACCCCTGCCACTCTCTCCCTGTCCCCCCATGCACACTTCTTTTCCTAATTCTTTCTTTCTTTCTTTGCTCTTTCTTTCTCTTTGCCTCTTTTACTATTAAATAAAATATATCAAGGTTTTCAGCACCAACATTTAACCTCATTTGGTTTTGATCATGTATTTCATGTATATTTCAAAACTTTCTGGGTTCAATCAATTTTATTAACAGATGCTTAGCTTCTTTTGGTCTTCTGTGTTTAAACCAGTTTGTCACAACATCTCAATTCAAATACCTAAATATTATCTGAATTAACTTTCCCTTTTATAAAGGGACTTTCGTGATGACTAAGGCAATCTAGTAAACTCTTAAGATGCATGTAAGGGTGATATTCCATATTAGCCTTTCATATGTTTTTTACAAGAGACGTTTTGCCATTCTACAGGAGGTGGTGGCTAGGAGTGGAACAAAACAAAACACAAGAAAAACCTAACTTTTTTAGGTTTTTTAAAGGAAATTTTTATTACTTTTCTGTCTGTTTGTAAGCTGCATAGAAATTACAAAAAAACAAAAAAAAAAACCCAAAAAACACCCAACAAATCCCAGGACTATGTACCTGCTTCTAAAATAAGTAAATACAAGTTATCTTCATAGGAAAAAAGTGGAAAAATGTCTATTTTGACTAGTGTGTTTGGAGTAACCATTGAATATACTATATAAACAGATACGTTCACATTGTTAAAAAGGTCTGATGATATGGGGAGAAGATGTAGGGGGAATTATTTTCATCCGCAGTATACCTGTAGGAACTGAAGTTGCCTTTTGAAGGGTTAAAATCTCTAGTCAAAAACTTAAAAGGAAAAAAAAAGATAAAATAAACATTGCATTACAAGCTTTAATCAGAGAAGAAATAAAACAAAAAGTCTGCAGGGACATGAAAGTTATTTATGAAATATCTTTCAGGAGAAAAATTGTTTGTACAGATAAGAGTAATTCATTTACTAAGTAGCCCAGGAGATTTGGTAAGGATATAACAAAATGTCTTGTAGCATTGATCCCTCTGTGCAACTGCACAACTATGGTGGAATTTGCAGGTTGTATTTTAAAGATGTTGCAGGCTGGGAAGAGAAATCAATGTGTCACTTTAAAGGAAGTGGAGAACCATTCTGTCTGCCCTGATGGTTCAAAATGGAGCTGCTGGTGATTCGATGCAGCCCAACTAAATCAGCATTGCTTGCAAAGAAGAGAACAACTCTGCAGAGGCTGTGCAATCTTTTATAACTGTGATTCTGAAGACAAGGACATGCCATGATTTCTCTGGTGCAGCTTTCTATTGACGACTATATTCTGCAGTCTAATTTTTTCAGGACATAACATTGTTCTTCCTGTTTCCATCTCCACAAGAGTGTTTGGAGACTCATGCAGTGTAGTCTCTTTTAGCAGCTGAAGAAGCTAATTGCTAATAAGGGAACCTTACTAAGAAGCTGTTCCTAATAAGAAAATCTGATTCTCTGATTTTATACTACAATGTTGCTACATAAACGTTTTGAGGGTAAGACTGATGTCTTTGTTGCTTGAAAAAGAGTAGTGATTGAAAAGAAAGATCTATGAAGAATAAAGACTTAATGAGTTCACTTAAAGGAAGGGATAACAAATTTTATTTTAAATAACGGAAAGGCAGCTAAACCAAACAAGTGGTTACAGAATTTAAAGTGTTGTAGCGTAAAACAAAAGAAGCAAAAATTGAGGAAAAGAGCATTCTTAATTATCAGGGGAAAATAAAACTAGAAATATTTATACATAGTTTAGTTCTCTAAAAAATTTCATTAGAAATAAATCTTAGATACTTTATAGTTTCTGATTTTAAAATTCTTGTATGCTTAGAAAAGATAGAAGAAAGAATTCTTTCCTTTCTTTGGCAGTGTTGGAATTTCCTCTGCATAGATGTCCTTCTCCATGTAGATGTGACCATGTTACACAACAATTTCTTGATACATACAATTTCATGCAGAGATTTGAAATCCTGTATTTTGTTATTGTGGTAGAAACTTTGCAAGCACAAAAAGAAGTTGTTTGCAAAAATATATAGCTTCAACTACCAATTTCATCCCAAGTAAGTCACTAAGTTCTCTTACCATGAATATATTGAACAAGCAGTACTCCAGCCTCAGCTAGACTAAGTGCTTAAATAGTATAAATTGTGATGCATCAATATAAAATAAATGATGGCTCTTATGGGTTGATAAAACTGAAGGGAATTATATTTCTACAGTTACTACAAAGTTCTTCACCTGCTGCTTATTTTTAAACTAGTTTTTCTCTAACTGATCTCAAATTACAACCCCCAAATGATTCATGTGTGTGCTGAGACTGTTTGCCATATCTTTGTGATCAGTGGCACATTTTCCACTTCCGTGTAAGCTCTATCAGCCTGTCAGAGGAAAGACTCTCTCCCTGAAAAGATAAAGTATGCACCAGTTAACACCTTACTTCAGAAAGACTGGAACTACAGAAAATATCAATAGTCCATGCAGAGAGTAGAAATAATAAAAAGAGTAAAAAGTGTATTTATAATCACTTTTATTTAGTAATTTGTGTTATGAATATTACATATATTGGATTATATTAAATAGTCTTTTATTTTAGGTGGAAACTTCCTAAAGTAGCAACAGGAGGCATTTGATGAAGAGATTCTGTTTCCATTCCTGAGTTTGCCACTGGCTACTGCATGATTTTAAAATGTAAGATGTGGATTTATGAACTTCCACTATAAAGAAAAAACCATATTTTATACATTTTCAGAAAATATATTATTCTCTGAAGTACTTTTTGCGTTAGATACCCACATACTGTGTTCATTTCTTTGAACTCAGCCATTGCACTGAGTTTAAAACTAGATTATAAATCATTAACTTGCACATCAATCAGCTGATGCTTAGGATTTCTAAGCATTGGAAAGATTCTTACTTGCCTAAGGATGTCATCATTTAAGACAACTCTTAGAAGGCAGAGAGCCATACCATGAGGAAGAGATCCATAAAAACTTGTCTCACAGGTCCAGGCATCATTCAAAATTCAGTTTTTAACCATTTACTGAAAAAGTTAGAGATATTTTCAGCTGTTGACCTAAGTGACAGAAATTTTCAGTGCATAATTCATTGCACTTTAACTCACTTTTTATAATGTACTTTTTACAGCAAATACGGTTCTTTGGAGTGAAAAAGGCCAGGTATAGGGAGGGAAAAGAGCAGCAGATCTCCTAATTATGCTTTTGATAATGAGACTGATGACTTATTTTTCCCTAGGAGAATGTTCATTGCATTTAACTGTGAATATGTGTTATTAAATTAAAATGTGTTGCACTTCGTAGGGGAATAACATTTAATAAATGCAAAATATTTGTGGTTTTGTGTGTTATGAATCAGCAAGTCCTCAGGAAGAATGCTATCTCTAATAAAACTGAAAAGCTAATGAGAAATGAAATAGCTATAATTAATACATTGTAATTAATTCTGTCCAACTCCTTTCCATATTGAGATTACAAATTTGAGTGAAAATTTTGGACACATTTTTTTCTTTGTTTTCATAGTAAATAGAAAAACACATATTACAAAGAAATTTGTAGGACTCTCTGAAAACCAGCCTAAAAGAATGTGAGGCTGGTAGAAAACCCTGGCAATTTAATGCAAACTGTAGGCACTGTGTACTGAAGCTGTGGAATTCTACATCTCAGCCTTTTCAGATGTTCACTGTGATCATCCCATAAATTAAGTTTTGATTGGTTTGAACAATGTGAGGCTACATAACCTACTAGTTAGTGAATATTGTGCTTGTGCCCTCTCTACTTGACAAACTAGAAAGCCTAGTTCAGTAATTTAAGCAAAGTATCACTCTCAGCATCGCTGTTGCTGGTTTAACGAAGCAGTTACGTATCACTTTTGTTAGACGCCATAAATGCTCCTATTGTGAAGAAACACAGGTTTGCTTTCTGGACTTTTGTTCTTCCTTTGGTGTCATTTGGGTGCAAAAAGGTTATCCAGATCAAAACTCTGTTTGTTCTTTGTGCATGAAGCTGTTGGAATCTAAACTAGTAACTTCTAATAATGTCTAAGAACACATACTGTGAGATAGTTGAAGCCAGTCATGGGAGACTAAAGTTTTCAATAAAAATGCAGCACAGAATCCTCAATAACACATCAGGAATAAGGGATAGCAGAGAGAACTACATTCTATAATAGAGGAAATAATAATGATTAAGGTGACTGTTCTGCTAATAAATAATAAATCAACACGAGAGTTCACTGATAATAATACTATTAAGGAGCAGAAAAGAGATTCTTTCTGTAAAGTAAGGATTTTACGCAATGTGAACAATTTAGCACAGCTCTGAAGATTTTGCTCTAGTTGATCAAAGAGAATTTTATGATCAAAAGTGCTTTTTAGAGATGTAAAGGAACAGTGAGAAAATAACCTTTATTGAGCAAGCATAAACTCAATATGTAATTCATGACCTCTAACAGCATAAAATCCTATATCGTGGACCAAAAAAATCAATCTGTATCTACCTTAGCACATGCTAACGGGAAAAAACACTCTTTTCTTCTTTACTAAGAAGAAAAGGAATGGGACAGCCTTGGGAGAGATGTATAAGAAATTAACGTGACTAACAGAATGTGCAGGAAAGAAGAAAAGAGAAGGTTTGAGCTTTGTTTTGTTTTCTTGTTCCACATTTGAGGATCCTTCACAACTGGAAGAAGGAAGAGTCTGTATAAGACGATTTGATAGGAGCTCAGCTTTCCATTATCATGGGTTAATAAGAACAAACAGTGCTGTTAGAATTGTAGAGAAATCACCAAATAAATAGAAATTACCTGGCTTCTCTATCATGAAGGTTCAAAGCTTGGCTGAGGATTCTTGGTGCAGCACTCTGTAAGGAAGTGCACTGTTCAACACTTGTGATACAAGAAAGCTCAAAATGACGGAAATAATCCAAACAATGTGTTTTAGGATTTCATTTACACTTATTCTAAAACTAATCACTATTGAACAGGTAAAATAAATCTCAGATACTCTTCTGGTAAAATGCACCTACAAAGAAGTAACGGATCAGCAGAGATTTCTTTTGAAAGAAATGAGAATGTGTCCATTGTGGTTACATAAGCTAGTGCTGATAGCCAGGTACAGGTTACACTTATTTGTGTAATCCAGATATAATTCTGAACAGACAAGACCAGATTTAAACCTGCTGTACATATTAAAAGAAGCTGTGTTCACCCATAAATTGGTGCTACTAATAATACATTGCTGAATTCCCCAGTTCCTGTCTGGCCTTTGTTCCTGTTACTGTAGAGTTATTCACATCGTGCTATTGTCAGAGGGGTCCAACCCTGCTGTTTTCTGTTCCTGTACACACTCTGCTTCTGGAAAGAACTCCTCAGATCCCTGCTTTTGGCAGGTGGCACGTGTTTGACTATGCAGAGACACACTTACTCCTCCCGCAGCCCGTTTTCTGCTCCAATAATAGAACTAAATAAAAAAAACAAACAGAAAACCATCCCCTTCTTCCTATGGAAGACATTTATTTAGCATTCATCCCATGGCCAATACTATTCTGTCATTGTTTTCTCAGGTGTCTTCATATAATTTATTTTTATGGATGAGGTTTTGATGACATAGCTGCAAGTCAGAGCTAGTGTGAATAAGAAAAGTTATTTTCTCAGCATACATACAGGCAGAACCTCTAGCTATTCACATCTTTGTATAGATTTAACTAACTTACACTTACAAACCTACTCCGTGAAACACCATCTTAGTGTGAGAAATGTTTCTTCATTAATTTTCCACAGATAAGTTTTGAGGAGAGTTGATCCTGTTAAAAAAATTCAAAGTAAGAACTTTGAGTGGCTGCTGCCAAAAAAGTATATTAAATATAATATTTTATTTTCAATGATATTGTAATAATTAGTTGAATATTATGTTTAAGACCATAGGCTGTCTCAAGAGAAGGATTTTAGGGGTTTCAGTGTTTTAATATCTTACCAGCTATAAGGTCAACATCACAAATTATCTAACAAAGGAACAATGTACATTCTGATCTGTGGAAAATCATTAGGTGTCAAAAACCTAATTGCAAAGGGTGTTTTCGGTCATGGAAATAAAAACATTCTTATACTTATTAGCAGCGTGTGGAAACGCATAGCACCCATCTCCTGGCCAAGTGATCTGAGGGAAGAGAATAGGTGAAAGACTTGAGTCAGTAGCAATGCCTGCCTGAGAAGTCTCTAACACCTCAGATCTCATCTGTTTTCATGTAGATAAAAAGTGTATACATTAAAAAATCTGACATGAGAATTCAATATTTTTCTTTATGAAGAGGTGTTCTCTGTCTTTGTTTTGTTATCTGTGGTATAAAAGTCTTTAGTAGCCCATAAAAAAGCAACAGTTTGCTAATGAAAGAGACAGTAGTTATTCTGTGTTAAAAATAATGTTACTCCAAAGCAGTTACTCTGAAATGTCTCAAAATCATCTCTGTATTATAAAAGAATGGGAAAATAAAAATGAAGTACAATAACTTGCAGTTAAAGCAAAATTTCCTGATGATATAAACAGAGTCAATTTCCATGTTTGCTCCTCAGTCTATTTTCTCATTTCATGTGCTGGATAAAATAAGTGCATAAATAATCCTAGAAGAAGGAACCATAACTCAGAACTCTCTGGCTCCAAGCTGGGGTTCTAGTCACTTTCCTACAGAGTCATGCCCATTGTTCTACTCCCACTTTCCAGCCCAATCATTTTCTCATTCTTTGTTTCATTTTGGCACAACTTCAGTAAGAGAATGAAGAATGCTTCTATACTTCTGTGGAGCCCTTCCTTCTCTGTAAAATGCCATGAGCCTGGCAAGTAGAGCTCATGGCTCAATGCTGTGAGGAAAAACAGAGAGGCATTAGATATTCTTGGACTTTTAACCATTGAAATATTTTGTTGACTAACCATTAAGATCCTGTACAAATCCCCCTGCACTGTGGATTTCATTGCAAAACAAAACAGTTGGAATTCCATTTTGTGAGAAACCTTTTCCAGTCTGTGTGTCCAGAGTATTCTGGATGTACCTACTGTACCAGGAAAGAGAATCTCTTTTCCAGATCTCAGTCTGGAGAACCTAGGCCTTTTATGTGTTCTTCACGCCATTTTAGTTTAACAGTGAGATTTTAAAACATTGAATAGCTCCTAACTAGGGTTCATTCAAGTTACATGACTAGCTTCTTAAGCTTTGAGTCCTTCTGTGTCCATCTAGGCCTGGGTTATCCTAATTAAAAACAGTCTACAATTTGTATGTGATGCTGAATGCAAGTCCTGCTCTGGGTCCTAGTTGTATCCTTTTTTTCCTTAAAGCAAAGGTAAGCAACAGGCTCAGTAGCAAGTCATCAATTCACTTTCAAGACAGGCTGTTATATTTTAATGAAGAGCTAGGAGAAACTCTTCACACTGCCAGACGAAGTCTCACCTGAGAGCACCTGGTCCCAAATGAATCTGGCACCTGCCGGTGTGAAAAATTTTTCCTTGTTGCCCTCTTTGACTCTCAGTGGAGTAGTACTGAAAAGTCCTCAAACAGGTCTTAGGTGAGATGAGGCAAATGTCAGCTTCTGCTTACAGGCATTGCTCTTAATTGTCACTTCTCAGCCCAGGCCAATACTTCATTATAAAAATACCTCCAGTTTGTTCAAATTCCAAGTGAAATAGGTTAGCTTAAACTCAGGCTCCGAAACAAGGAGGAAAGACACTTGACAGCTGGCATGAATCACAGTGATGGTAAGGCATCTTAGAGATTTGTTTCCTGTGAGCTTCGTCACAGACCTTAAAGACCTGAACTATAAACTGCTTGACTCCACTAAGTGAATGTCTAATCTCTGGCAACATTACTGAGAAAGGAAAATGTGAGCAGTTGGAAGACAGACATGGAACAACCATGCACATCAGGAGTGTGCACTAAGGACCTCCATTGCAGAATGCATTTGCTCAATGTCCTTCTGTCCTATACATGTTAACAGGATGTCAATCCAAGACCTCCGTTGATTGTCAGTTTTTATTTAATATTTTGATTTTATAATCTCCAGAACACTGTGTGTAAATTCCTGGTTTTCATCATGTGCTGGAATAAGTTAGTAAGTTTGCAAGGCTTACCAAGGAACCCTATGGAGCAAGATTTTTGTTCCACTTTTGCTGTTTACATTGTAGTTTTTAGGAGGACATAAAAGACCCGACTTCAGTACTGTCATGGTTCTGGCCAGGACAAGGTTAATTCTCCCTTTCATCTTACCACAGAGGGGATGAGGGAGAAGTGGGATGAGCAAGCAGTGCACAGTCTGGGGTGTTTCAGTGGGAACACTAAATTGAGGAATACCATTCCTAAACTACAACAAAGACTGGATTTGAATCTACTGAAAAAATAAACTAGAATGTTCTTGAAAAAACAAACGAGAATGTTCTTGAAAAAACATTGTAAGTGCACATGAAAATGCGTAGTAGTTTGAAGACTGAAGGGAAAAAAATGCCTGCAAATTGATCAGTCATAAGGATCTCAAATGGAAGCTGGGAGAGAAAAGGTCAGCTAAGAAATCTAATAAAAAAGAAACTTGTGATTTTGTACTCTCTCTTATTTCCTCAGTTTTTGTTCTCTCCCATTCATGTTCATCTTAAAGGTGTAAAAGATATAAGTTTGTAGGAGATCCAGGCTTGCGTATATTTATACTAAAATTTATCTCAAATTATCGACTCCTTGCATTCTCAATGTAAATGTGTTTACAAAACCACCTATCAAGATGAATATTTGTCTATATCCAAAACTTCTGAAGATTTACAGTCTGAGATTCATTATCTTTGTTCCAGAAGAGTAAAATATGAAGAATTTACAAGAATATGATTGTAAATGGAAAGCAATAGCTTTAATTATATTAAGGATGAGAAAGAGGGCTGAAGGTATTAAAAAAATTTGAACTTATTGCTGAAATGCCTCCCTGAACATATTACTGAAATGTCTATTCGAACCATGAGTTTTTTCTCAGAGATATTTTTATACTGTACTTGATAATAAAAGACTTGGAATAGCAACAGTAAGATAGAAGCTCTATAGGAAAAATAATATAAAAATAACCAAAAGCCTTTGGCCAATATGGTAGCGCAGAAGAGAAAGCCTGCCTACTTGAAAATATGAAACTGGGACAGTATTGGGAAGAACACATTTCCATTCAGCTCAAGGCTCAACATTAACATGCTAAGAAGCTGAGGGTGCCTTTTCAGAGCATAAGGATTTATGAAGTAGATGGAAATGACTCCAGATCAGTTGGTTAGAGCAGGGTGTTAATAATACCAAGGTCACAGGTTCAATCCCTCTACAGGCCATTCACTTGGTTGGACTTGATGATCCTTGTGTGTCCCTCCCAACTCAGAATATTCTGTGACTCACAAAGGGTCAAATCCTGCAAATGCTTCAGCTCAATAAAATTACAGGGGAAGTGAAATTACTCAAGGAAGTGTTAGAAGACTGAGCCCACGAAGTGGGTAGGTAAAGGAGAGATGGAAATCCAGGGGTTGTGGAAGTTTACCTCCTCTCTGCCCCAAAATTACTATAATTTTCTTTTGATTGTGAGAAAGCAAGACAGAAATTGACCATTGGGTTAAGCATCAGCACAGGCTGGTTATTGACCAGTTAATTAATCTATAGCTTGAGCTGAGCACCGCTTCTTTGTTGGTAACTACTAATTTTAATAGCATAGGTAAGGTTGATGGTTTATTTGTAAGATTTCTTTTATAAAATTGTGACTTTTCACTCCTAGATGTGTGATTTCAGATGAGATAAAATCTGTTATTTCAGTCACACACAAGTGTTCTTATTGGTGTGTTTTCTCCCCATTTTTTCTTCCTTTAAGGAAGAGTAAGATTTCAAGTAATTCATTGGAAATTAAGACATTGATTTTAAAAAATGTCGATGCCCAAAGCACTGACTTTTTATCTGAAGATGCCAGTTCACTTGCCTCTGAAACCTTTCTATAGGAGGCTGTATCATAGTCATAGGAGGAATTTCTTGGGTTTTCATAAGTTTCTAGGTTAGCCTTTGTAGATTCACACCATCGATCAAAAATGTTTAATTCTAATTCCCATAATCTTCTAAATCTCATTGTGTATGGATACTTTGTTGATAATAGGGGTACAAGTACTCAAAATAGCATGTTTTTCTGACCTCCAAGCATTTAATTGACATTAGTCCTATATAATGTAGGTGGAAAATATGAGGTTGATGCATGTTAGCTCTGGCATAATGTTTTTTGGCACATCTTCACAGAGATTGAGACTTTAGTTCTTGCTGTGATGCTATGCTGTCTCCATGTGCATATGCTATATGTCTAATGTGCTGATGCTATAGATTGAGGTGGAAGAGGCAATATCTCTGTTCCAACCTAATTGTTCAATCTAGCAAAACCCTTTCAGCAGTGTTACCACATCATGATAGACCTTTCAAAACTTTCTCAGCTGAGGGAAATGCAATTTTCATAAATAATAAAATAAACTCAAACTTTATGAAAAAATCCCACAGAACTGACCTTTAAATATTCTAAACACCAGTAATTCTGTGGCATTACAATTTATTTAACCTTTGAGAGAGTGTTCATTTAAGTCACTCCAGCTTTATTGCTTTTTAACTGTAAGAAAAGGAATTATGTCAGAAAAGGTGGTTTTGTTCTTATTGGATAACAAACTGTGCTGCATTTTATATTTTTAGTCATTCATTTACAGGACAAATAATTTGATATGCATGTCTCAAAGTTTCTTTGATTTTTATTTAAAATACTATCTTCAAGACTACATTCACAATATTTTTACTGTGGTTTTCCTCCCTCATAGCACTACCTTCTAAAATTTCTAATCTAACTATGCAATGCTTAATGATACCAAGTGGCTGCTATTGGCTTAGGGCTTATTTTACCTCTTTAATATAAGATTAACCATAAATTTCAATCATAAGAGTGTTGTATGTCAGAATATTAAAGTAATAAATACTAATAGTCATAATAGAGGACCTTTGTTTCAAGCTGCTGCACTCTTTTTTCTTTTTAAAAAGGTTTTGTTCTAATCTCCATTTCAAGAGCAGTGTTCAAAACATCTTATTTCATGCATAGAATTTAACTGTTCTTTTTTTGTGTCTGAGGTTCTTGAAAAGCCAAGTGATGTTTATTTGCTAGAAAGAGAGCTTTTGACCTGAAAAAAATTGGGAAAGAGGAGACAATGGTGCTCTTTTGCTTTGAATGTATCATCCTTTTTTTCTGAACAGTAACACCCGGACTTGGGTTTTGAGCATGTTATCCGTCTGGATATTTAGAAAAAATACAGTGCTACTCCATTTACTGTTCAGGCTTTAAAATGGAGGGGGGAAAAAGTGACCATTTTCATGAATGCAAGAACCAGTTCAGGATGCCATTATCCGTGTTGTGTCTGTGCACAAGAGTCCTCCATCTGCTTTGGAGTCCTCCACAAGAGCGATTTAAAGCATTGCTGGGAACATCTATCTGTAGATATACATCTTCAGCAAGATTTTGAAACTGAGACATACTATCACCTTTCATAGTAAAGGTCATTGAGAGCCACATAAATTTGGGTCAGAAGCATTTAATAGTAAAAGTTAGATCTATCATTAGTGATAAGAAATCTCAAGGTAAATATTGAAGTGCTGTTCTGTCATTCACGAGTGGTTGGCTCTGAAAGCCATGACATACAGAGCTACTTGACTACCTGATCCTGTTTCTTAGCTGTTGTTCAGTCTGCGTGAATGGCCTACTGTTTGACAAGATCCACTGAAATCACTGGAGACTTTGAAGCCAGTTAGGTCAATTTCAGCATTTCTGTAAATCCATCTTTTCATGAGCAGAAAAATGTATGCATCCAAACCTATCTTTGTCTTTTTTGTGTAGCCAGACAGCCACATAATTTCTTTTCAAATATAGAAACCTCTATGAACACCTTGCCACTTTAACTTCTGTCAAATATTATACACTTTCCATAAGTGTATTGCCTAAGTTGAATGCTTTTAATGAAAATAATAATGCATAGTTAATGAACAGTGTTTATAGCACAATTTTAGATTTTAGCTTCATCCAGTATATCTGAAATGACTGAAAATTTTTACTTTTATCAGTGTTACACGTTCCAACCATCAGTTATGTACCATAATCACAGGAATATAGTGCTCACCAGACAGAATTATATTAGATGAGAAGCATAATACAACTTTGATTGGTAAATAAGATCTGCATGTTTAACTTTCGAGTATGTGTAAGTCATATTTCTGACAAAAGAATATGTTCTACTAGGTACTCTCACTCTATCAATTATATGAGTTTTTTAAATTCAAATTTTTTTAAACTTCTGTTTTTATCATGTTAAAAAAAAAAGGTCACAGTAAATAATCTCAGATCCCTACCTACAATGTAATTCTGATATGGCAAGTGAATTTATAATCACAAAACAGTTAAAAATATGTTTTCTTGCTTAGAATTTATGACAATGTGATAACAAATATTACCTCATTGCTATTCCTTTCAGCTACATTTCTCATAAAATCCAAGCATAAATTTTGTACTTGGGTGGATGCTTACAGATATTTCACAACATGATACAGCAATGTTTTATATTCTATGTTTTATATAAAGAACATAGATGACGGTAAGGCAGAAGTTTGTCTATCTATACTATGAAAGCTTTCTGTAAACCATGAAATATGAAAGCTTGTGAAGGGAGGAGGATACTGCTCTTTCCCTGAAAATATCAACAAAAAAGTGCTTAACAAACTTCTACATGTACCGGTTGAAAGATGGCGAATGACACAGTAGTACAGAAACCTTTATAAATGTGGATTGTAGTATTCCTGAGAGAAGTAAGAACAGAGAGATCTGATAGCTTTGCCTCAGCTGTGACATCAAGAGGGCTCAAAGATAACTCTGTGGAATTGGTTTGAAAGTGCCTCCTGCCCTATCCAAATTCAGTCAGGTAGGCCATTTTGGACAACAGGATGAGATAAACAGATTGCTGCAGTGTTTCTGCTTTACTTGTCCTCTGAGCATCTCCTCAGTGTGGATACCCAGACATACCTAAATTTCATTGAATGCATTGCTGCTTTCTCCTGTACATTTTCCACCTTTAGGTTGGAGGGTATGGTGGGCTCCTCTTTCACATAGTCTATTCTAATCTCAATAGGACTCTTTTAAAAAGAGATTTTTGTTATTTCTTTCTAGGTTTCCTAATATCTACAAGTAAATGTGAACTCTCCAGTGTCAGGCTGTATGTCTCTGCAAGACCAATATTTTGTTTAGGGAATGTAGATGGGCTATGTAAAAAATATAAGAAAAATATATATATTTCCTTTAGTTGACTTCTCATTTTTTTCATTGCCTTTTTTAACTCATGGAGTCATGGAGCACCCTTAAATTGTACATGACTTTCACTGCAAATTGTGCTTTCAAGGGCTAGTTAATATAAAGCATCTGAGATGTTTGCTCTAATGCAGCAGTATGACTAAGAAAAAAGAGCTTCAAAGAGACTTTTTAATGTTTTAGAATTTCCAAGTTAAGAAGAAGCTGTTAAATATTTGGGGGAGGGAATAACTTATTTTCTGCAAATGAGTCTATCAGTTAATAGAAGCAATGTAGCGCAATTAAAATTAGATGGCTAATATAGACAGAGGTTTCCATCTGGCATCGTATTATTAGAAGAAAAACAAGAACAATAAACAATTTCACTAGATTGATGGTTTCTTCCCTTCATTGAATCTCAATACTAAATGTAATTAGGATCTCTAAGCACCAATGACTAATATAAATTTCTCTCTTCAGCTTTCCTTTGTGCAGACTAATGAAGTAAGTAAAATATCTTTTTTGTCTACTGGAGAAGTATTCTAGACTTTAGCTTCATGTCAGGCATAAATCAAGCCTCACAGTACTTTATATACTAGAATATCCCAAGGAAAGAGAAATTCATTAAGAATAACACCATTAGTGAATGCCTGGAGGGCAGCCATCTTATTCTCTTAAACCAATGAATAAACTGCAAGTATACAATCAGAGTTTTAATTGATTAATATTTGCACAGAAAAGGAAAACAAAAAGACTGTCATTAAGTTATTTTTAACAATTCAAAAATATTCTGACTGCAAGTTTTATTGCTGAGATCTATCACACTTTTTATCCTGCTGTTTCTCACAAATATTTTGTTCCTAATTTCATGTGTTTGCTTATACACTCATCATATACTTTATAAAAATTAACAAAAAAAAAAAAAAAAAAAGAGAGACAAGTCCTTATGTCATAGATTCATTTTAAAATTCTTCGAGACCTAAAAATACATTGTAGGATTTTATGTCTGGGTATTTTGGTGTGTTTTTTTGTGGTATTGCATGAGAAATACTTCTATAATCTGTAACTAAAATTATTCTAAGAACCTGATGAACAAGTTATGATGATTCATGTACTTGCACTTGATTGTACTTTCTGTTTCAGTATCAAGATTGTTGAGTGCTAAGCTCTGATTTGGGGATACTTTGGACCACAAACTCTTTCCTGAGATTCTGACTTCCATCAGCCTAGATATATCTACTCAGCTACAGCTGTGTTTCTGGGAGCTTTTCCTCACTACAGTATTAAAAAATAAAGTACATAATACTGTAACATGAAAAGCTGCCACAACTTTGTGTTCAAGTTGGCACTGGGAAGTTTTTTAATACAATAACCTCTATTTTAATTTCTTTAAATATCCAATAGTAATAATAAATTGCCTCATGTCAAGACTCATTTTTCCTGTAATTTTTTTTGAAAGAAATGTAAGATTATAATCAAATTGAATTCTTGCAGTATTTTAATTCTACCTTCTACAAGATACTTCCCTATCATTTGATCCACATTACTTGACTTAAGACATGTTCCAAGAGAACTCAGACCTGTTAATAATTCAGACTTATGAAACACTGAGAAAAACCCTGCATTTTTTATCCTTTTTGCTGAATGAATCACATGATTTTAAGGGACTTATTTTCAAACATTCTTTGGTAAAAATGGTTATAACAATGTGATCTAAGAGAATGAGAAATTCCATGTTGCAAGATGCAGATCTGATTTTAAGTAATTTTAAATCATGATAACTGGTCAAAATTGAAACCATCTATATTTGTCAGGAAACAAAAGCTCTGAAAACAAAAAGCAAAAATAAAATGAATGGAGAGAGACAAAATTATCCATCAGCTAACAAAATTTTTACCTTACGTTACATTTTATGTTTTTAAATTCACATGGCCACTCAGTTAGGTAAAAGGTCTGCTGCTACCTTCCACTACACACTTGACTTCAAAGTCAACTCAGTTCTCTCTATTTTAACATTTCTCTGGAAGTATTTTTTACACTTTTCTGTGTACCTTGGTTTTAAAGCAGTTGGTTTGATCATAAACTACTTTATCAAAAAGTGTGCACTGGGACTGTAGGCACCATATATGGTCTAACATAGGGGGCACCTGAGGTGATCATAGTTTCCTGCTTCAGAGGAAAAGTAATCTATAATCTCCAGCTGTAGTTACAGCAAAGTTTGTAGGTGTTACTATGCAATCAGATTAGATGTTTACACTTTAGACATTATTATGAACTGCCTTAATTAAAATTAATGTTTTAAAATGAAAAGTGGAGAAGAATGGAGGTGCCTTCACACAGTGCTTCCTAACTTCTAGTCTGTTCTACAGTGTGTATATATCTTTTTAAGGGAAAGAAATTGATCTCTTTCAAATGCCTATATAGTATTGACACTCTATGTTTTCCTCCCCAGCTCCTTCAGTAGAACATATATATTTGTCTTGCTCTGAATGTTTAGGCTTATCATCAATACCTGCTGAAAGAGGGACACTTTATATTCCCTAGACTAATAAATTGAGATTTGGAGCAGTTCAGTCTTATTTGTTCCTGGAGAGATTAATCTTGCTGTTCTTGGTCTCTATGCTTCATCAAACACAGGTCATGTACTTTAGTGCTGCCTCTTACTCCGTCTACCAATTATATCCATATGTGCTTTCCCCCCCATATTTCACTACAGATACATGAAAATAGCAAATTTCACTATAAATACTTGGAAAAAATAGGCAAGGAGCATTACTTAGGGTTGGAGAGAACCTAGAAATTATTTTAAAATCATCTTTCATTGCATAGTCCCTCACTGTTTTCCTCCAATTCCCTACAGAGCCTGGGCAGATAATATGAATGACATTTAGAAGGCTTTTCTGTGACTCTCATAGAAATCACTTAACGTACCTGTAAATAACATCTGAATAAACATGATTCTTTTTGGTTATTTATTTTCTGTATTTTTAAACTTTTGAGTGTAGTTTCAAATTAAAACAGGAATTTTGTTGCTATATGAATTCAGTTGATACATTCATTTTATTTCTGTGCTACTTAAAACTATTACTAGTTTAAAATTCAAAATGTACTTGGGAAAGGGGATTGTTTCTAAAATCAGATCAATATACTACTTTTTGAAGTAATAAAAATGAGCCCTTTAATAGATCTTCCATCTTTAAAACAAAATGCAAATGTTCTTTGTTATGTATTTGCTGAATAAAAATTTGAATCCAAATACTATCAAAGGTGCTTGTTTGGGAAATTTTTAAATATGTGTGGCAATGGTAGGATCCAAATGAGTAACAGTCTAAGTACTGTATAATTACCTCTTTCTACTTCGGAGACGAATGTACTTTCAGAAACACATCACTCAAAATTCTTTCCCTGATCTTTAGGACATCCAGCAGTCAAGATTCAAGGACAAATGGGATTCTAATGGATACTCATTCCCATTAAATGGTATGTAAATACAGTGTTTCTTTCATATATTATTAATCTGCTTATAATTTTTCTGTTCAGTCCTTTTGTTTCTCTGTGAAAACTGAAAAGCTGTATTGTGCAAGATTCTTGGTGATTAAGTAATTTGGAGGAGGAAATTCAAAGAACTCACAAGATCAAAGTGATAATAGTCAAAGCAGGTGAAATCTGCATTTGTTGCCTAACTTCTGCTTAGCGAAAATTAATTTTATTGTTTTTGTGAATGCAATGTTCTTTGGCAATAGTTACATTATCTTGTCAAAGGGGAAGGGTTATAATATTTTGGGGTTTATTCTACTCATTTAGGACCATTACAGAATCATTACTTTTGCAAGACTAGAAAAATAACATGGTGACTTTTTGTTGCCCTTAATATTACTGAAAAGTCCATTCATACTTTTCAGACAAAATATGCCATGAAAGCTTTTAATCAAATTCATTAAAAATTGCACTGCATTGATTATTCAACCTTACTTACCCAAGACATGATTATACAAAATAGGATAATCTGTTCCCTGGCTGTAACTTAGATAATAAAATATCTAATAGGAGTTGCCATGGTAATCAAAGTCGGAAAAGTGCATTTTCAGACAGGAATTCGGCAATTAAAGGATTTCTAATGTTATGATTTTTCTGGAGGAGAGGTCTGCTTCTGATGGTTTTAGAAGCTTGTCAGAAAAAGTAATGTGATCCTTAAAAACTTCACTTTTAATGTGTTCTTTACAGAAATACATCTAAATTTTATGCTAATAACCTCTTTCTTAAACTTCTATGTTCTATGTTCTATCTTGAGTTTTTCTTAGAGGAACTAAAGGACATAGGAATAAGACAATTGACTATGAAAGTACCTAAAATTAGGGCACCTGCAGTTTTTACTCATTTGTGTCAAATCACAAACAATGAATTTAGGAATCTACAATTCTGTTTGTACTGACACTGTTTAGCAAGTTCATTAAGCGTGAGGAAAAAGATGATGATTTTAAATTACAGAGAGGCTACAGTACTTTGTGGACAAATGGGCTGTGGCAGAGTCCATTCTGTAGATTTGCTATGAATCTAGGAAAGGAATAATTTCTGAAAGAAAACAAAATCAAACAGAAACCATCACATAGCAAACAAAGAAAAAATCACTCAGAAGTAACAGTTTTAGATATCATGTCACCATATCAAACTTTTTTGAGTCTCAGGGTCTGTAGAAAGCTGTAACACTGAAGGTACATTATACACTATTTCTAAAGGTAAAGATTGAATTTTCAACGTTCTAAACATTTAAGAAATACCTACAGAATCATATAAACCCAATAAACATATTCCATAACAGTAGACATGCGTTTACCATAGTTGCTCGAATGACCAGTATTATTGTATAATGCATATAATAATATTTCAGATTTCTTTGTGCAAATATTTCTGTGAAATATAAGAGGCAATTACCAATAATCACTTTTATATTGGGAAAGTAATATTTTTATGTGAATGAATGAATGATCAATGTTAATTATTTTTTAATCTTTCTCTTAAAATAGTAGCTCTGCTTCTTGCTCAGCTTCGAAAATATTTTAATGTAGATATCCAATCTCGTAGCACAGACACCAATAATAAAGAGTGAATAGGAAAGAGAACAATTCATCAGGAACTCACTGGCTGAAATTTGTTTGTCTACATGACTTAAGCAAATATTAAAATCCAAAATGTGTTCACATCTGGTCCTGGGCAGAAAGTTGGATCAAATTCATCAGACTGTATTTGTAAGTAGTAATCCGTCAAACTCCAATTAAAATTCACTAAAGAGGTGATCACAGGGCAGCGCTATATTGTAATTAAATAGAAAGTAAAAATCTAAAATGTAAATGTTAAACATCTCCCATTTTACTTTACCAGTGAAATTAATGATATTTCAAATCAAAGTTTTCAATTAGTATGATTTATTTCAATGAAGAAGTGAAAAATAACTCCTTTATAACTACAGTAAAAGAGATATTAGGAGTGAAGGACTCAATATTCCAGGCCAGATTTCAATGGAATAGCAAGAACAGCATTTAAACACTGTGTGCCATATGGCATAATAATGGTTCAGAGGCCAGATACTCCACTTGCAATGGATCACTTTGAGGTCTCCAGGTTTTGATCCCTTTAAAGCATTTGCTTTTTAAGATGCATAGAAATATTTAAAATCTGATTTTCTTTTTCTTTAGCTTAATGTTTCTACTGGTAAATTAGATGCGTCTTGAAGAGCTCTTGGGGAACCGAGGCCACCAGACATGACAATCTCTCATGGGAGTTATGTGAAGTCTCATAGCCACCAAAGCGGGGTGACTGCATCCAAACTGACTGTTACGCGTGCCTGGAACATTTTTGCTAAAATAACATGTCTGAATTCACCGGGAAACCACTAATTGCCAAGGGCCATAAGAGTCCTGGAAAAGCACTTACATTCCAGTTGGTTAGGAGCATTGCTGGACACAATTTAATTCAGTAAAATAGGTAAATTGCAAGTTTTTAATCTTAACTTTTTCTGTGATAACTTTTTTTCAGGATTTCTAATCTAAGAATTCAAAGTGGTGAGTAATGTCTAATAAGTCTTACAAAACATGCAAACTTAAAGCTCAGGTATAAATAAATACATAAAATATATTCCATTTGTTTTTTCCCTCTTCAATGACTTATAATAATACATTCTTTTACAAGAAAAAAACTGTAATTTAATTTTATTATTTATCATACTGTAAAAGTATATCAAATTAGTAATTTTCTTTAAATCAAGGGTTTTATTAGGGGTAACTCCATTTTGTAGTCTTTTAATTGTGAATATGTTATATTCTTTTTTTTGGTAAAATTTAACACTGAGAATACAGTACAAGGGGCTCTGTTACAATCTCTATAACCTAGAAAATGAGTTCAAGCCACTATTTAATTCAAAGAACTTTTACTTCATCCTTTCCTTATGCTTAAACCAGCTAAGAAATATTTGACTTACACTTTTATCAGGCATTAGTTCTTAAGTGTTGACCTTACATTTTTACTACATAGTTAAAAGTGCCATGTTTTTAAAATGTCAAAAAAATTTAAATGTCTTCCAAAAAATTAAGACCTTGTGATAATATAGGAGGAAAATTTAAAATAAGCTAAAACCTCACAGCATGTAGAGCCATGTTAATCATCAATAAAATGAGTGAAAATATACTTAGAAATAAAACATATACAAAAAAAGCTTATGGTACATGATATATTTATGTACAGTTAAAGAAAGAATGTATGGTATAGTTCTTAGATAGCTGTTCAGTGTAGGGTTGTGCATTTGAAACCAGACCTGATTCTCACCAGTGGCAAGGGAAAAAAATATTTCTTTGTTGTCTTTGATTGTTTGTTTTTCTGTTTATTTCAGACTAGATCCTTAAGTGCCTAGCTAGTCTTTGCTCTACAAAATTCACATAATCAGGAGTATTTATCTTGATTTAAGAATGAGTCAAGTAAATTTCCTCCACTATTATAATTAGCAAATGTGTCACTTGCTGCAAGGATATCCCAGTAGACCGTACACAGGTCTCTGATTAGACTAATATGTAGGACATAGTATGGAAAACACATACTGTGCTAATGAAAATATGGAATTTAAACATTGTAGCTATGACTTTGGAGATCTAAGCATTTAAGACTTCATAAAGCCTTTGAGTTAATTTGACTTGAAATGTCAAAAAAATAACAAAAGGTCTATTTATGTGTAAACACCTACAACTTATAGATGTAGGACAATCTTTTTCCACAATATTGACAAGAATTTAGGCAGGCAGTTCAGAGAGGAATAGCAGCACTGGTGGGTAATCAAAACTCATTAAACTGGTGAGATGAGGGATGTGAGTGAGGAAGGCACAAACATTAGTGCCATGCACACTGAAATACCATGGGTTTTGAGATTAAGAAAATATGTTTGAGAGGATACTAATATCAGTTTTTGTAATAGTCTTCCATCATCCCTGCCTACTTTGAGCATGCTGTTTTAGGCATGATAATTTTTAGAAATACTTCCAGATGCTAAGCAGTTCCAGTAACTTTCCTAGTATCTTCTACTCTTACTAAGCTAAAAAGGCTAAAAGAGGCTTAGAATTTTCAGTCCCTTCTTGGGATTAAGCCAATTAAAAATATTGCTTCTTTTGCCTAGCACAAAGCATTTTCAAAAGGAGAAGCTGATTGTGACACAAGACTTATAGCAGTCTAAGGGACCATAGCCAGTCCAAAGGAATGCAATTCCATACCTATGTTTGCACACTAAGCAAGAATTAGATAGGGAGTGTTCTGGTAATTTCCAGCTACTGTCACAGTATATCTAGACATTACAAAAACTCTATTGGAAAGACAGAACTTTAGAGATGTCTTGAGGTACATAGATGAGGATTTTTTTTCCTCCCTGAAAATTACTATACAAGAGCTGGACATCTGACTCGAAGCTTCCTGCCCCATTGAGCTGACAATCCTGGCTTTGCGATGACCACTCCTGCATTGCTGTGAACCTCCTGAGTTACCCTGCTAGGACAGTAAATCTGCTGGGAAGCATAAATTGGCCACTAGGACTTAGATGGACGTTTTAAGGAGTTTTGAAGAGGTAAAGGAGAAATAGGGGTGTTTCAGAAGATAAAGACCTAAAGGGTACCTGAATTGATTTCAAGTGTTAGAGATTTGCAACAACTTTGTATCAATTATCAAGCTGTTTCCAGGGCTTAGATTTTGGTTGGGATAAACGAGATGGCATCTTTTTCAGTCAGGTATTTTGATTTAAATCCAAGGAAGCCTTTTTTTTTTTGGTAGAAGTGTATTTGAAGGTATAACTTTTCATACCATAGGGTAATAAAATGGTAATATTAACAAAAACAAGCATGGAAGAAGGAGTAAAAATAGTAAATGAGGGGAGTTTCCGTATAACTATTTTCAGACATGTCCACTCTCTCATCCAAATGTTTCTAAATAATGTTTAATATTTCAAGTCAGAACAATAATACTTATCAAATCTAGAACAGTTTGCTTTACATCTGTTTCCTTGCATTACCTCTGCTTAGAGAATTTATAACCCAGTCACATCCAAATATCTGTTTTAAAATCTGTCTGAAATACAAAACTTTCTGATGCACCTGTTCTTCCATCTATTATGCATTATAAATTTTCTCTCTTACTCTATCATTTATTTTACTTTGGAAGCTTACCCAATGCTCAAGAGTTTTTTCTACAAAGTTAGAGCAATGAAAGAAATATTGAATAAAGACTGTAATACAATTGTAAACATTTTAAATGCGTATTTCATCCAAAATCAAATCTACAGTTCTTATTGTATTTGGTTGCTGCACAGATTGCAAGACTCATGTTCTTTCCCAGCATAACATCAATAAGCTATTTTCTCCACCAGCTGTTCACATGTTTGGTTTGTTGTGACTATTAACCATAGAGAAGTTATCTCAGTATTGGATCTCACTGATGAACAGACTCAAAGCATCTTGATTTCTTGCAGTTATTGCTGGATATTATCTGGTTATGGGCATTCAAAGTAATATCAAGTTCTTTGCCAATCTCTAATATCTATAATTCAAACAAGTCCTGCAAACATTTTTATGTATGTTCATAATATGTGCATATACATCTGTGTGTAAATGTACATGTGTGCACATATATACATATGTGTATATGTGTATATGTGTGTATATGCACACGTATATACATATTTTGATATATGTATTCCATTCAGTACTTACTTGAAAGGTAAATCTTTTATTGTAATAATCCACATAGTACAAGGCTATATCCAGGACAGAGTCACACTTACACAGGTTGTTCTCTGTTCTATAAAGAGTCACTTGGCAGGCAACCAAAAAGTCTTGGAAGCTGCTGTAACTGGTGATAGCACAGGGAATGTTACGGTGAAGTGATGAGCAACATCTCAGAGTTTAGTCAGTTGTGCCAGGTTCGATTGCTTTGAATACAATGTGGCCAAGATATTACTTATGTGTAAGGCATTTCAGTTAAATCCCCAGTATTATTGTTCAGGGTGAGTAATAGTGGCAGATACTGACTCCTAAATGCCCACTTTCCACACTGATGTTGCAGCCACGTGCTTGTGGGAAGCTTCGCTTGCCGAACGTTTGAGTTTTTTCTCCTGGCAGTACTCTAGCAAGCCCAAAGGCGGAAGTATTGCTTACTCAGACAGAAAAATATTTTCCATTGACCAGAGCTATCATTTTTAAAGACACACTCAATATGAAAATTCTAATTTCTCTTAAATTCCAAATGTCAATAGCTCCCCTTGGCTTCCTTATCTTTTCAGTGCATGAGTGTATAAACCTAATTTTTTTCTTTTTCCAAGCCTACCAATCAAAGCAGCACTTATGATGTAGCACACATGGCTCTACTGAAATAAAAGAAAATGTTAAATCCTGGCAAAGTCTCTATATTATCACAGAGTTTCCTACTAATTAAAGAGTTCTTTATGATGAATCTAAAACCACAAAGAAAGTTGACTTTTGAGTGTGACATGACCAATGCAATAATCACAGGCAACAAAGAGAAAGAAATATTCTACTGACAGATAAATTTCCTTCCTGTATTCTTAGCTTTCATTTGTTTTCATCAGTCATTTCGTGGGAAGCCTATTTAAAAAATCTCTTTGGCTATGGGTTTGTCAAAGAATGAAATTTCTGACAATGCATTTGGAAACTGGATCTGCTAAAACATAAAGAGATTTGCATTTGTGAATGTTTGAGAAAAGTCTAGACTTCCACCTTATGGAAGTGCCTGTGAGTTGTCATCAGCTTATTGCTCAGAAACTTCTGAACCAGGAAGTACTGCAACAATCAAAAATAATTTTAGACTCTTTTCAGCTAATAGGATTATCTTGCTTATAAAATAATACAATACTTTAAATACGCATTTTTTTATCATCACAACTCATATACACAAATTAATTTTCTGATTTTAAAAATACACCCTTTTCTCCCATGCTACAAATGCAGTTTTACAGATCGGAACAGATGGTGGTTTAGAGTGAAGATGTACTAAACTACTATAAAGGTATAGTTACTGCGATACTGTGTGGTGACAGATGTTAGTAAAAGTTTATGAGTTTAGCAGGTTTTATATTTTCTTTATTGTAGCTTTATGGTATATTTCATGCAGTTTTAAGAAAAATAATCCTATTTTCCTATTGTTCCAATTTGTGTGTTGAATTTTTGCTTCATAAAGATTCTTGAATGTTCCTAAGTTTTCAACTACCCTATTATTTAAATTTGCCTTTTCTAACAAGCATTTGAGTACAGAAATAAAATCTAATAATACATGTTCCTATTTTTATTCCTCAAGAAAAAATGTGTTCAAAGGCAACAGTCAGAAGGTTTCCAATGAAGAGAAAAGTGTGAGAGGATGGAAATCTGTACCATGCTCAACAGACTTGAAGTCTGCCAGAGCATATGGGAAAGAGAATCCTTAACTGACAAATCTTTACTGAGAATGAACCTGTTAACCAAAGCAATTTAAATCCAGGCCGTGTTCACTGGAGTGCTCCAGCTGACCTCAGCCTTTTTCTGATTGCAGAGGGAAGCTTTTAAGGGATTTTCACAACCAAGTGGAACTGAACCCATAAGTGCACAGGAAAATGATGCATTTCTTGCAGCTTATTTTTGCCTGAATCCAATTATGCCTTGAGTCAACAGCCAGCTGTTGCCTCAAAATAGACTAAGCAGGGAACTCTGCAGAAAAGTTAGAAAAATGAAAGCCAGCTAGTTGTAAGAATGGATTAGACCGATGATTTTTGGATTTCCTTTTTTTTGCAGTTGTGTATTTTCCACTCTAACCTAGGGTTACTAGATCACTCTGATCTAGATGCCAAAATGGCATTGCCAAGTGAGACTCTCTTGAGAGAATTCTTCAGGCAAGTAAGTGGATTACATCTCAAGCACTGTATTGTCTGCAGTTTTCAATTCAGTTAAGCTCTGGAAATTGCAGATAGCAGCTGAAAGAGCCCCTTCTTTAAAGAGAAAGGTATAAGTGTCTGAAGAGGGAAAGGATTTTCTGACTGTGAGATTTGCCCTGAGAAACTGAAGATGAGTTTCTAAGGAAAGGAAAACAAAGGAACCCCTCAGAATCTTCATGGACTGCAAATGGGAAACAAAGATTTAAGAGGGTCTATATAGGCATCATAGGATTTGATGGATTGAAGAGGAAGATTGGGTAATTTTGTGGGACTGAAAATAGCAAGCACATTCAAATTTATTAATAACGTTACAGCGTGGAAAGAAACTCATTTTTTATAATATAAAGAATAGTCTTATAAAGAGCAAAAAACCTAACAAAATTCACAAAAATATCAGTATGGAGTGGAGCGATGAGAGAGGATAGAATAAATGTAGGATCATTTTTAAATTACTGGGAGAACTGAGAATTAACTGCCTTTAAACATTATAAGTCAAGGTAGCTTGTTGTCTTTATGGACAGTTGATAAATATTTCAGGTACTCAGAGTCATAAGGAATATCTCTGTAATGTTGTCATTTTACACAATAATTGTGTCTATAAAAGGCAAAACTTGAATGTAAACACAGGTTTAGGATTAAACACTAAACTACTAGAATTGTGTTTTGCTCTTATGCTGGTTGCAAACTGACACTGACCAGCCTGATGGTATTATTGATATTGCTATTCATAGCACTCACAAACTTAGAAACTTACTTCTGTGTCTACTTTTCCTCAGACTGAAGATTTGGGGTTTTTTTGCAAAGAACCAAGGAAGGACTGCAACAGAAAGTGCTTAGTGAAGATTTAGGCAAAAATTGAGCAGTTTAAATAAGTATCAAGTTGGTATGTTCTTTCAAAATTATTCCACAGCCTCCAGAACTGGCACCCTATCTACAGTGCAGACTTGTAATTGCATTCTTGATTAGTGGTTTGCAAAAGAAGCTCTTTGGAGGTATCTTAATGGACAGATTGCAATTCTTACTGTGTCCATGCTAAAAACTCATTATGGGCCAGTAAATATGAGGGGAATGAGAGAAAGCAGAAAGATTAAAGGGGCAATTATGATCCAATAGAGGAAAGACGTATTTTCATTCACTGTGTAAACAAAATTGCAATTGCCCTTTGGGCACTTATGAATCACTTGCAAATAACCAGTCTGCAAGGAGAGCACTTTATATGTGAATACTCTAACTTGGTGGGCACGCAAGCAGTGGGTAACATGCAGCAGGTATTAAATGGATAAATATGTGTAAAGATTGTGTTTGGCTGCGTAAGAGACAGAAGCCTGGCAGAGAGGATCGCGGTGACACAACACAGCAAGCTCTGTGCGTCTTGTTGGATTAAAGACTAGATTTGTGTCTTAGCCAATACAATGTCATGTTGAGTTATGTAAATCCCATCACAGAAATGCAAACACAATGCAGCAGCAGCATTCTTTGGCATGGGCTCTTCAGCTGTTTTCCTGAAACCAATTTGATGTCTTGCTACAGATTGTTTCTCCCTTGCGGCACAGCCACACTCGTAGTTGAATTCAGTTCTTTTTTTCTGAATTATTATGATGTAAATCCCATAAGTTTAATAACTGCAATGCTTATTTTTCTTAAATGCAATACCTTAGGACAACTAGAAAGTTGATATCATAGTAAATGAAAATTATATTATGCTGTTGAGGAGGTAAGCAACATTCAGCTAACAAATATTTAATGTTTAAGGAAAAATATCCTGACTGATAGTAGTATATAGGCATTCATATTATCAGACAGAGACCAAAAATACTGAAGACAAGCATTAGCCAGTCACTGAGCTCAGTAATACCACTCCTCAAACAGTCAAAGATCATCTTGTTTGCAGGCTTAGACTGGTTCAGAGTGCATGGAGAAAGAAAAGCAGCACATGGGCTTATTGCACCTCTTTCCATAAGCGGATGGCAAGAGGACAGAGCCAGCCAGACGATGGAAAATGACATGCCAGTCCTCATTTCTGTGCAAGGCAACAAAAGAGGAATTCTTCCGGGGGAAGAAAAGGGGTGAGGATCAGAGTAAGACAGCAGTTCAGAATAACTGTGGAGGAGTGCAAACCTGTTCTTTGATGAGGTTTGCTATGACTTTCAATTTCTCCCTTGCCTAAGGCATCCTAATTATGGTTCTAATCTAGCCCCAAGTGCTGGAGCTGTAATACTAAAGATTCAGGCCTACTGCCCTGAGAGTGTTAGTTTATACTAGATTCAAAAATCACTTTAGGGGTGAAAGTTCAGACTTAAAGCACAGCTTTTGAATGCAAGCTTAAATGATGCCCTCAAAATAAAATGCCTGCAGGTGCCCTCTTTTCACTTTGTAATATGTTAATATTAAACCTAATGTAGCTAACACATTAGGGATTTTTCTTCGCATTAGCCTTTTAGGGCCTCTGCTGTATATGGCAGTATTTTTAACATCAAGAAAAAGGATTTTTTGAAAATATCAAATTTAAGCTGTGATGCATTCAAAAAAGATTTAGAAAACATCAAGATTACAACATTTATTCTCAAATTATATATACTGGGGTTTATTTTCCTTCATAATATCTTTCAAGATAAATATGAATTAGTGTAAAAAAGTGAGCATAGCAGCATTTAGTTTGCTAGCATTCTTTGATTTTATAGCTCTCCTTACATTTAGATCTTTGTTCAGGTGTATTGAATAGCTGTGTATGGCATTTAAAATTTCTCCTTCCAAACCCACTTCCACTTTATAGTAAGATAAAAATCAAAATGTTATTTTGTAAAAGTCAGCATTCCATTTAGAGGTCTATTAGTATTTTGCAGTGACACTATTATTCTCATGTCTTAAATCTTCCTTTCTGAATATTTTGGTTTAGTAGGTTGGTTTGACACTAATCACATGTAACAGTTGTTTGCAAATGTGCAGCAATGCTGTCTGTTGAGATCTGTAAAAACACTAATAGCTTCCGGAGCTGTTTCCTGCAGGAACAGGAGCTTGGCTGCAGCTGTTGACAGTGATGAAAATAGGCATCAAGCTGAGACAGTCCAAGCTTGTCCTGATGTTAAAGGATTGTCCACCTTGAGAGCTAATTGGAATTAAAGGATTATCTCACCTAGAGAGTAAATTGGAATACTGGATCAATGATTGAGCTTTGAAGTCACTGGTTCAGGCCACAGGTGAGATGATTTGTCTTGCCTTTGGATATTGGTTCACATGAACCCTACACAATGTAATGACCCACCACAAAATAATAATTTAGTCCCAATTGTGGGACATTGGAGGGTTCGTTCATTCGAATGCGCCAATCAGAGGGAGGGGGAAGTGGTGTCGGTGGAAGTGATGTCACTTCCCCCCCCCGATTGGTGCGTTCGAATGAACTAACCCTCCAATGACACTCTAGGACAAGAAGAACACTGAGACGCGTTAGTGTCTGAACCCTCCAATGTGTTGAGAGGTCTCATTTTTAGTTTATCAAAGCAATTCAAGGGTGTATTGAATTATTTAGGAAATTATTAGGTCTTTGTAAACATTACACTCCCTTACTATTAGAACCACTAGATATTTCTGGATATTTCATAACTTTAAACACTATGTGCACAGCAACGGCTTCTCATCTGCTTCCTCAGTGTTTTGAGGTGAATGCATTCGAATAAAGACTGTCCCATGGATCTGAAAGTAGATTTTGCCCTTAGCTGTAATAGTTGCAAGATATATGGTAATGCCTCTCTTAAGCCAACATGTCATTTAAACAACATACTGACATTACTAATTTTAAACATATAAATGACAACCAAACAGAAATTTCATTGTTTTAATATATTTTCAAAGTTTGTATTAAGCTTAAAATCAGTCTCTGTGTTAAAATTTGCAATTAAGTCTAAAAATATAATAGTTGATTCATTAATTTTCAGGAAAACCCTGTTCTCAAGCAATGAAAGCAAAACCAGAAAAAAATCTCAACATCCATAAGTGTTTCAACTTCCACTAAGTAAACTTAAATGATATATCTATCAATTAAAAAGCAGAATCAAATACAGAGAAACAATAAGCACTGTACATCATACCTGTAGCTCTGAGACCATCGAAACAATTTTTCCCTGTAGTGTCTGAAACCAAACAAAAAAAAATCAAATTAATTTATTTTTTGAGGAATCAGTATTATCAGTTATATTTTCAGAACGACTGTTTAAAACTTAAGGGAGCATTACAGAGATATCATTAGCTCTTGATCTTTACAGCAGAAAAACACAACATAGAAGTTGAGCTGATGTTGAAAAAATAGTCAGGCCTGAGTATTTGCATAGGTAAAACTGTAGGCATTGAAGAGACCTGAATAAGTTTCCAGGTACCATGAAATGTACCACCTGTGCTAGGTACAACCTGCGGGATTATCAGTGTTATAATTCAGATTTAGATGCAAAAATAAAGTCCTACTTTAGAAGTTTGAATCTTTTGTTTGAATTTAGTTTTATTTTTTATACCTTTATTATAACAACAGAGAGAAAAATGATAACAGAAGTTAAGACCAGGATTATAAATTACAACATATGACAGAATAAATTCATACAAGCTACTGCAGAAAGAAAATTTATTATTTCCCTTGTTATTTTAATTTACTTTGTTTTATAATAATACTTACAGAAGATAAGAAAATCCAGGGAAAAAACAGACATGAAGAAATCTCTTTTTGCCTATTTTATTAGAAAACGTGTATATTAGGATCTTTTCATATAAATTTCTCAACTTTTTATTTGACTTCTCAAGAAAAAAGTATTAAAAAATAAATATAGACAGTAAAAGTAAACAAAGATTTGTTTTTATAATACCGGTTTAATTTACATTATTTAAAAATTAAAATAGCCATTACACAAATGCAGGAAAAATAACAGTATTCAAGGACAGAAAAAGTAAAGATTGTCAATGTCACGAGCTTCACATTTTTATGAAATACCACTGTTGGTTTTGGGTCACAAAAATGATAGCTTCACTTGCAAAAGAGCAGTGAATCATATATATTAGACTTGGGAAAAAAATGAGCTTTCATCTACACTTTACTTTATTATTAGCCAGAAAAGTTACGGCACTATCTTGGAAACCTACACTCCATCTGGAAGGTACTCCATGGTTGAAGGAGCTTCGGAGATCTGCTTCGGTGGAAGGAATACATTTATCTGAAAGCATCACACCTAATGTACAAGGCACTAAGCTTTGATTTCATGGTCTCATGCAGACTGCACAAATATCTTTCAGTACAGCTTTTACTAAGAAATGACAGTCAGGAAGGGATGAACAGGAGCTAGATATCCTGTAATTTCAGAAGCTTACTGGCTGTATTTTAATTTACTCAGTTGTGTGGAAGTTTTACTTCTCGTAGGATTAAATCCTTATTCTAAATAACAGCATAATGATAGCCTTGAATATTTACCTCAGAGTTGTCTTTGGTGAAGAGTGAATTTCATTTCCTTGAAAACACAGGCAGCAGGAGGATGGTCTAAAATCTAGATATTTAAATCCGTGCATGAATGAAGAGAGCCATGTTTGAAGTTAACAGTTGGACAGTTTTTAAAAAAAGTCAAATTAATTTGAGTCTAAGGCATATATCGTATTGATAGGCACTGAAGGCATTACTGAACTGAGAAAGAAGTTATTATCTGTTACTACCTGTGAGAGTGTATGAGATAATACTTTCACCTAGCTCCCTCACAAACACTGATCTTAAGTTTTACTGTTTAATCAAACTTTGGATGACTTCTCAGAAGATTGACACAAGCTCCCCTTTGACACATTTCAGGCAAACATTGGGCAAACCACTTCTCATGAAGCCTATAGTACACTAACTTCCCTATCTCTTCCACCAGAAAAAAAGGATTAATCTATTTAGAAAATGGAGATAACTAGAATGGGCTTATCCAAATAGCTAAACTTTGAAAAAGTTGCATATAACCAAAAAAAAATCTTAAAAATGGGAGCTGCTGCTGTACAGTGCCTTGCCTTATTTATTTATTGTGGGTATTACACAAATTTAGCAGAATAAAGACATATAGAAACATTTCAGGACCAAAATCACCACCGTGGGATTGGCATGGTTCCGGTTCAGGATATACAGATCCATACTCTATACCCCTTTTGTTCAAACAAATGAAGGAGGTCATTAATTCTTTGTGTGGAACAGTTCCTAAAGTGGATAAAGTGTGCATTTAGTGCCTGGCTCACTTGACTGTTAACTAAAAATAAATCAGATACCAAAATTATTCCTATATCCTTTTCCTAGAAATAAAAGCTAGATAGCTTCCAGAAAAAATGTATAGCCAAAATAATGCATTGCTAAAACCTTACTGTCGAAAGAAGCTGTAACAAAGCAATTAAGGGTTGGTGACATCACTGGCACAGGTTGAGTATTCACCAATCTTGTGATTGGTGAATACTCAGTATGGTGATATCCTTTTAAAATCCGTGCCACACATTACTTTAAACTCAGAGGAATGTTGCTTGGGTTACCTATAATAATATAATGTGATTTTTCTTAGCAGTCTGGGAAAGAGGTTGAATTTGAACCTTTGGTCTTTATCTTACTTTCATATCAGCAATTTTCCTTAGAGTTGAAAGGGATGAATCTTACTGCTTTGCCTTCCTGGAGATCAAATTCCATGTGGAGCCTAGGATAAGTTCTGTAGAGATACAGTATACAAAAGTACTAAAACATAGAGTTCAAGGGTGTGGCTATTATCCTTCTAATTATTTTGCTCAGAAAAGTAAAAATAGTAAAATTCAACTAATGCCATTTCCTCTTAAAAAAAATCCTATTAAATAAGTCAGTTAATTGTGACTGTGATAATTTAATTTTTTCCTGTCAAATGTGTTGAAAGGTGTTTTTCTGGTCTTTTCATGGCTTCTCTTTGGACTTTAAAAGAAACATAGTCATCATTGCAGTTATATTTGGAAAATATCATCTTCACTGTGGTTGAAAAGTCACAAATGGGTGACAACTGGTTCTATCATAAGTTTGTATCTGGTTTCCTGCTACTAAAATTGTGATTTAATATCTTGGTCTATCTGACTTGACTGAATCTAGTTAAAGATGGGCAATAGCTTTTAGCAAATGCACACACTTCCTACAAAGGCTTTGTTGTCATAAATTCTTCTCTGTTTTTTCTATAAACATATGGTTACATCCTGCAGTGTGTTGGCTGTCACTTGGAATCGACATCTTTATAGGTTGTGCCAGCCATAAGATTTCTGAAAACTAGTGTTTCAGCTTTTATTAACATCACATACGAGCACTGAAAATGTGTTTAGGGAAAATTATAGTGTGAAAAGTGTTTCTGTATAAAAATTTAGGTATGAAAAGTGTTCAATCCTACAAGGAACATTTACTAAGAGAAAGTTAACAGGTATAGTACATCTTCTAAATGAAAAAAAAAAAAAAACAAAAACAAAAAAGTAAAACACTATGTCCTAAAATGCTATTGACTTTTTGTAAATTTAACAATTTCTTAATTTAAGGCAAGACTACACTTTCATGTTCCAGACTAACAGAACAAAGTGGCAAATAGAGATTCTATGCATGCTTGAATTAATGAATTATTTTAAAAAATACAAAATTCTTGGTGTTAAAGGTATTAAATTTTATATTGCTTAGAGTGAAAAGATTTATATCGATCAGCTTTGTCTCTGCTTTCCTTATTCTTTCATAATACCATGAATTTTAGTTTTATTTTCTAGTAAATACAGATAATAACACAAGTGTAACAGATGGATTAAGTCTACTGGAAACTTTGTCAGCTATATTTCAGAAGTAGAAAATAGAAATAAATAATGTCAAGGATGTATCACAATTACCATAATATCATAATTACTTTCTGGATTTTTTTTTTCCATAATATTTTCTGATATGTTATCATACCATGATTTATATTTTATATAAAGTAAGGCAAATAAATAAAGAATGGGAGAGAGGGAATCTAAGATTATTTAATACTCTAAAAATCTGTGAAATGAAAGAAACACAAGTGTATAGAAATCCTATTATGCAAGCAAAAACCATCCATTTATTATTATTTTAGTATTTTAAATAATATAGGTTACTGGGACAATAGTCTCCAACCATGTAAGAACTGAGGGCAGAATTACAAAACAACAATCAAGCAAAAGAAAGTTGCCTATACCTTTTAAAAGGAAAATTAAAAGCTAGGAAGCAGAAATCAATGCTCCAGCTCTCTCTGTGTACATAAGCATCAAAGTTAATTAACTATAATTAACTTTAATTTATATTGAATTGCTATTGTTATTGTTATTAATAATAATAATCATAATACTTATTCTTTGAGTCAAATTAACATAATACTCATATGTGAATAAACTTGAGAGGGCAAGAGAGAAAATGCCAAGGGAATTGTAAAGTTTCATTATTTTCTTTCCAAAGCTAGGCATTAAATTTCAAACATTGGCACTTTGAAAGATTCTAGCTACATTCATTTGTTTTGCATTATTTTTGACAGCAAATGTCAGTCTCATGCTTGCTGGCCTTTTGAATACAAAATAATGCTTTATAATTTCTGTTGTGAGGGCTCTTACAGCTGAAATAACTTAATAAACACTCTCTTTTAGATATTCTTTTAATAAATAGAGTACATTGCTTGTGTTTTTTCACTTAATGCCTGCAACAGACAGTGAACTAAAATAATCGGCGTTGAATTTAGATAGCTTCCCCTTCACCACTGCAATGGAGACATGGAGGAATCAAAAAGTTGTTATCATTTCTACTTTTTAAGTACCAACAAAGGTATCTCAGCCTAAACTGGGTTTAGGAATAGCCTTAACTCAAAGGCTTACAGAAATAACCTGTACGGTAAGTAAAAGCGCTATGAAAGGGGAGCTCATCTCTTACATTTGGAAGAGAATCCACTAATTTCATTACTGACTTAATCAGAAGTGTCCCTTCATCTTCCCTTATGCTATTTTTCAGTCTTAATTTAATCTGATGTTTTGTTTAGTGCACACACTGCAGCTAGCATGGTATGAGAATATGTAGAGCAATGCTAAAAACATTTTACCAAAGTTGGTTTTTTTTCCTTATGAGCAAGTATTCATTGCAATTCTTTTTGCAGCCTTTCTGCCCACTCCTGGGGTAGTTGCTGTTTTCACGTCACTTGGAGTCCAACAGCTTTTTGTGTTGACATATGTACAAGAGCGGCAGTGATGAAAATATCCAGTGGTTGTGGACAGGATTACACGTCATTGGAGTTTCTGCTAATTTTTTTAGGATTAGGAGTTACTTATGTTATATAAATACTGCATCATGCTTTCTGGAATCATTGAATTGGGTCTCAGATAACTGCTATTATTTGTGCAAAAAATAGGGCTCAGTAAGTAACATATATGTAATTTGAATGGAAATGCTCAAAGGAGAAAGCCTTGAGTTACTTTAGGACAGCTGCCATTATACTGCACTGTGAAAAAATAAGAAATGTTATTTCCCTGGGAGCCATTGAAGGGCCCTCAGCTCTCACCAAAGGTGGGAGTTGGGGGTGATGTAAGTGCTATATTCAGTAAGACAAGGATTCAAAACCGTGATTTTGGTAACAAGAACGTAGAGTGCATTTCAGTAAAATTCAAGATAGACAATTTCTGTGAGTCTGCAAAGTAGTTTTAACACAATAGCTAGTAGATTAATCCATGAAAAGTCTGGTAGTTCATTCTTTCAGGTTCCACTGAACCAAGTCAAAGTCTAGGGTCAGTGTTAGGGTCATGGTTAGGGGGAAGTAGACTAAAACAGGAATACTATCCAGGCATGATTGAACCTTGCCTTACATGTCACCTGGAGATAGCAATAGAATGTCTAAATCAGACACTGTGGCATGGCATTGAGACTTATGTAAGGAAATATACTCCTAAATACATTTAGTGCAGTATTCTTTACATTTCTCAGGGAGATAAGGAATTGAGCTTTTCCTTTGTATTCAATTTCAGTTTGAAGTTAAATTGTTCAAGTTTGTTAGAATATATGGAGTGTGAGTAGTTGTAACACAGCTCAGAAACCATCAGTTTAGTCAATATGTGAATTACAACTCCTGTTTGAGGGATTTTGCTTGAATTCTTTCTCTGTTGTCAAATGGGAACAATCAGCTGACCATGGACCCCAAATTATTGTAGTCACTAGTTTTCTAGGGGAGAAACTAGATGTATAGCTTCTCAGTCTAGAGCAGATTTTGGGTCTACTCCTTGAAATATCTGTCTTTTTGGAGGGTTCCCCACCACATCCAAACCACTTGGAGTGTTCAGAAATGTTGGGAGCTGTACTGCACGGATTATCCTTTGAATGGGGCAGACAGTCTGTGTGCCAGGCACAGGCTCGACCTTTGAATCAACAGGGCACATGGCAGGGTCATAGCTAGCAGTCCTGCTACACTGACTGCAGAAAATCTTAGTCACAGGGTTTCTGTACTGTTGTACCTCCATGTCCTGTGGCAAGTAGAGGCCCAGGCACCATCCACCAAAGGAAATGCATCCTGTCTGTCAAATGCTTTCAGCTCTCCTCAGGGCACTTATCGCTCACTATGAAAGAGGACCCAATACAATGGCATATGACTTAAGAGGATTTCTCTGAGCTTCAGACTGGAATGAAGGGTTCTGCTCCTTTGATGAGGCTTTGAACCTGCAACTTTATGCTTGCAAAGTCTGTACTAGCACCCTCACCTCCTCCCTATTCTACGAGTGTGCTTCAGGGAGAGATAATCCACGTTCTCATTCCATGAATTTAAAACTAAGGGGGCTTGCAGCAAGCATTAAACTTTATCTTAGGTAGTCAATACTAAAGGAGCATCCATATGTCACTCTGGTTTCAAAAGTAGATAAGGCACTCAGCTGCATTCTTTAATGCAAATCCCTCTAAAACCTTATATGCTATTAGTAGTCTGCTAGTTATTTGATGAAAGAGAAAATTAACTTTTCAAAGAGCTAGGCAAAAAATAGAACCGAGTCTATTACGCCAACCAATCCAATATTCTGCACAATGAGATAGTGTTTCTTTCTCCTCATTATGCCTAGCGAAAGCAATCAACAGAAGCCTGAAATGATAATTGTACAAAAATGCAAACTGATTAAAAGTAGAGATCGGCAGGTATTGGAAATAACCCGCCTATCTCTCAAATAAAATGCAAAGTCTCTATGGTTCAAGTATGGGATTGTTTTAGCTTGGCATTACAGGCTTGGTTTTCTTTCTAGATAAATTTGCCCTGTGTTAAGACAACTGTGCTCATAATGGACATGTGTCAGTTTAAAACTGAAGTAAAAAACATAAGAATTAAAGCCAAAAAATTAATTCAATATAAAGACTAGTATGTGCATTAATGTTGTGATCTCTTTGCCACTTATTTTACCCCAAAGCATTCAAGAAGCTACAGTAAATCAGAACCTAATTCTGGGTCACACCAAGGTTAATTAGAGCATATGAAAGTGGTACTGAATTTGTCCATAAATTCTGTAGCAACAGCTAGTAACCATAAAATTACTAGCTAACACAAAACTGTGAAATTCAGGAACTTAAGTTATATTTGCATTAAGTAAGGGGAAAAAAGATATTTCAGATACTGTTATTTGAGAATTGCTGGTGAGTTGCAAACTGTCAGAGAAAATGCTCCTTTAAGAATAAATTGGAATAAATATGAAAGGATAAGTGTGAGACACTTGCGGGTACTTTTTCACATACCTACAAGCAGACTGGGGACTCAGCATGTTCAAGATTAATTTGATAAATAGCAGCACCTTTTTCAGAACATGCTGCATTGAATCTGCTGAATATAGGGAGGGATGAAGGGAAAAATTATCAGAGGGAAAAAAAAAGAGGGTAGGTCTAAAATGTATGCAACTCCCATCTTTCATAATGCAAGAGGGTTTATTTACACTCCATCTAAACTGCAATGCATCTCTCTTCCAGCACACTAACTGCATTTGGAAGTGATTTTTATGTTCATATCTTTTTTAATTCCTAGTTCAGCCTGCCTCTCCCTCTTCCTCTCTGTTTCATGCAAAGCAAACATTTCAGTTCTTGGATTCCTACTGCCTTATCCCCACATTGCACAGGGAGTAAATTCCAGTTTGCTTCCAAAGGAAGGGGAAAGACCTGAGCTGAGGGTCTTCATGAAGGCAGCTGAGTTCTACACCTATTGTTCGTGGTCATTCTGGGACTGACCCATCCTCTATCTGGATGTAAGAGAAAACTGACACTGATGATGTGCAGAAAGGATGCAATCCAGATAACCTCTTTGCTGTGTCATCTCTGCAGGGCTAGGGAGGAGACCTGATTTAATACTGGCAGTAAAGAATAGATACTTTTTTGAAAATATTTGTCTGAGAGAGGAGATAGCATTAGCTCACTGCAGAGTATACCTGAGCTGTAATATAACCAAGACAACTGTGACCACTAGCGTGTGATTGTTTCTTTGGTAAGCAAAGAGTGTGTAATGGAAAGTATTCAGCTGAATCTCAGCTTTAGGAAAACAGAAACTCAAGATGAAGGTGTTTCTGTTAAAGAGAAGAAGAAAAATTGGAAAATGGTGCTTATGGAGGTAAAGAGACTGAACTGCTTATTTAAAAAAAAAAGGACAATTTTCATTATATATCTTATATTTTGGAGAAAGTACTGTTGAAGGCACAAATACCGTAAGACTCCTCATTAGGTAGTGTTACTTACACCAAATGCAACAAGGGTTGTACATAATTACTCAGATACAGGAAGGCTTCTGTAATCTATAAGCTGCTAATAGTTTCTGTGAAGCCACAACCCCTAACAATATTTATGCAAAGAGAGTGGTTGAGGAAAGCTGTGAACATAACCATAGTGGCAATCAACAGTAGAAATATTCCACAGCAAACCACCTTATCAGTGAACCAGCTGGAGGAACAGGCATAAAATCCAGATAAAGATGACAAGATGAGTTACAAAGCTACGGATGACAGAAAAGTAGATAAAACCATTGTTTTCAGACAGCCTTGGGGCAAGCAGAGATTTACCTGTGCAGACACTTCTCATAGCTAACGTATGTGAGGTCTCACAGTCTACTGGAAATGCTCGTTTTGATGTACAGCTTTCTACCATCCCCACCTTACTGCATCCCATCACAAAATCAGCCAAAATAAGAGAGTTCGTAATCATGAGAGGAGCTCTAGAAGAGTCAGACTAATGGTCTACCAGTGGTCCAACCTGATTTTCTGCCTTTGCCTGAATAAGGATATGACAGTGATGCTATTTAGAAAGGATATACAAGTCATGCAACTACCAATCCTGAAAGAAGGTGCTTCTTTTGATCTCTTTTGAACTGATCTCCTGTCAGCAGTTCTTTCATTATGGAATTTGGGAAGCAGCAGTTCTGTCTTCACTTTATCAAGCCATTCAGAGGAAATGGCTGCTGTGCCTGTAGAAAGGCAGTCAGCTGGTGACAAACAGTCCAAGTGGCAATGCCAGGCTTGCTCTACACACTCAGCATTCCTGCTTTGCTATGTGCAGGAAGTGGTATAGTCTCAGAAATTTCAAGGTAAATTCAGTTTCCTTGGACTCTGACTCATCCTTACTGCCACAGTGATGCCCATCTCAGCATTTTCTCACGCAGTCACTGCTATTCTTCTCAGCTTTTATGTCAAGTCCATTCTGATAAAATGATTATTAATAAAAATAATTTATGTGTGTTTCTATACACTTAAATTTTTTAATGGGCACACTAGAATTACTTTCTAACACTTGTATTTACTCCATTGAAATCTGTCCATTGAAATCTGGTCTTTGGAGCAGCTGCTTAAAACTGACGTACATACAAAATATGGGAATTAGATGTAGGACAGAAAAGATAACAGAGTGGAAAAGGGATGCCAGTGGTACAAAATAAATGCTGTTCCTTACAAAACTGCAGTAACTAAGGAATGTTTGCCATAAATATTTATTGAGGACCAAAATTTTGCAGTACTTCTGCCACAAGGGACTTGTATTCTAAAAGCAGTGTAGAAGGAGAAAGCTTCTATGCATTTTTCTGCCTTTCTCTTTCAGACTGTACATACCCACTATGACATCCATTTACCGCATTAGATTTAATTTACATATTTGACTGCTTCATCTGCATGAATCTCAATTATCCATCTTCTCTGTGATGACTTGCCTCATTCCAATTCTTCTAAAGGAACTATAATTTTAAGAAAGAAATAAATGGAGGGGGGAAAGAAAAGTAAATTAAGGTTCTAGGGTCCCAAACAGCAGACTAATCCTGATTTGACATTCAGGATTGACAATAATCTTACACAGGCTGTAATTTTAAGATTGTGCAGCTTGTGGCCTTTTGGCCCTTAGAGGTGAGGATTTTTGTGTCACAGTAAGTAAGACAGAGTCCTGTATAAGCTGCAATACATGTCTGTGCTTGGTACTGAGATATTGTCTATTCTACTCTCAGTGCTACTTCATGCCTACCAGCCTAATTGTACCAGATGTCTTGAGACAAAGAGACACGCAGGGAGGTAGAAAAATGATTGTAAACTGGTTTTGAGGTTTCCAAAAAGGATAAGAACTTCACAGGCTGAAAGACTGTACATATTTTTGTGACTTTCCCCTCCAAACGTTTTGCTAAATAAACCCCCCAGATTTAATATATGTATTTTAATTTGTATTAATTTTATGTGACTTATAGCTTTCTTTTGATGTGAGATCTGCTAGAATAAGCCAACAGTAATTATTCTACCTGATTTTTAAAAATGAAAATAATGGAGGAAAGAAATCTCAAAATTTTTGTTACCGAAAAAATTATTTAATGCAAAGAGCATAGAGCAGCCCACAGAACAGCCCAAAGAACAGCCTGCTGGCAGCTAATTCAGAAACAAAACAATTTTAAGTCCTCTCTTCTTATGCGAGATGCTGTGCCCAATTACATGACACTCTAGAACTAGGAAAGTGGATAAATAAACAATTAAACATCTACCTAAGTAATCCCGTCCCACATTTATCTTTATATCTGGATAGAAGTACAAAACACATAGTTTAAATTTTCATGCACAATGTTGTGGCCAACCCTCTCAGAACTCTTAAATTTTAATTTATTCCAATTTTCCGTGTGTGTACACAAGTAGATTCTAAACCCATGACACATTTTGTTAAAATGAGTATTTTCCAAGTTGTCTCTGGATGCTTCAGAAAAATATACTATGAGATATCTTTTTTCTGTAAAAAACTGAGGGATACAGCTTCTTACAGAGTGTTGCATTTTAATGTCAGAGAGGCAGCCAGCTAACAGCAAGGTCACAAACAGCCATTCTAACTTGCCAGGCCAGTTGCCAGCTGTAGCAGATTTGCCTTTCGTAGGATTAATGTTCTACAATCACTTGTACCCAAAGCAGGTAATTGAAAAGACTTTTTTGGTTTTTTTTAAACAATTATTTTGGCAACATGGTTTCCTATCCTAGTTTTATCAGGCTTGTATACTATAAACATTTTAGTTTTGTATAACACATCCAGGATTAAGTGAAAGTAAAATAAGTTTCTATGGCATTAAATCACAAATGGCCTTTGCTTGAAAAGCTGTGCAAACATTTCAGCAGAAACGTTTCCCATGTAGCAATGGCACAGAAACAATGCATGGATTAATATGCTGTGTACTGTTCCTCTGGCCAAAGAAGTGGGAAAACGTGATAAAAAGGGTAAACTTGGTTACTTTTCTGGTTATAGTTCTGATTGATACAGATTAATATACATGTTAAGGTCTTCAGGCTACTTTGAGACAGAATTGCCTCAGGAATGCTGCAAAAGTGTACTTTATTTAGGCAGCATCCTTGAGCTGCTCCCTGTACAATGAAAAAAAAATCAGAAAATCTGGCTGTGTAGGCTGCATATTCTAAAAAAATCTTGATTGCACTGTCTCCTCGCTGACCACTCAAAGTTGAAAATAGCTTATGCAAAATCTTATTTTGAGTACTTGGGAAACAGAGTTAGATATGGTGAATCATATCATCTTAGCAATTACTGTCAAAATCTTGTCATTTTGAAAGATAAGAGATGTAAAATACTTGCTTAAATTTAAAAATGAAAAAAATAGAAATTGACAATAAAAAAAAGGGCATTTCAAAGTAGGTCTTATGAAAACAAATAAAAAGAATGCAGTTGCAAGAACAACAGTAATTGGGTTTTCTACTTTCTTTCTTTGCTATGAGGAGATCCTTAGGGATTTAAACATGCGCTGACACAGTCTCAAGGAAAAATCAAGGAGAAAAGATGAGTATTTCCAGGTTAAAGGTATAATTTCATCCTCCAGCTGCATGGTTTAGAGAGAGGAAGAGAAATGGGAGGATAGAGCAGGTGATATACAAGCTGTGGGCTTTACAGTTAACCTGTCATCTTGAACTTTATATTTTCTACTCCAGCAATATATGTGCTCCTGAAATCCATGTACACAATATTGTTCAGCTTCAGCTGTTCAGCTTCAGAAGAGGTGATCATTACAAATAATAGTCATAAAACCATTTTGTTTATGATTTTCCTTTTCTTATCCAGATCACTTTTGATGTGGTTGTTTTTTTTTTTTAATTCTGCACTTCATTATAACATAAAGTCTGATTCTGGTTTCCTTGCACTGTTGTAAATTGGAATTAGTAACATAAAGTAATTTTAGTTTACAGGAAAAGTCTGCAGATGAGATTAGCTACTGAGATCAGAGCTACAAATGTACGGAGAGAAGCTTGTACAGATATGACAAGATTTAAGTCAATAAAGTAGCTTGACACACACTGGCTGAGGGAGAATAAAACCAAGGACATTTTTGTATCCCAGTAAACCCTATCATGGCAGTAGGAAAATACTGAAAAAGCAAACAGGACCAGACACTAGCTAAGTCAAACTGGGAAGCCTCAGGTCACCTTATCCAGGGGCAATCAGCTACTGTACTGCACGATGACAAGCAGTAAGGCTGTCAGTCTTCTTGATGTGGTGCTGAAAATAGCCACTCATGCAAAAACTGGATGTCCAAAGATCAGTCAGTGTGATGAGAATTTGAGAACCTAAAATTATTTGGAAATATGCCAACGGGTATCAGTGCCACTCACATGAATGCATTTGTTATCTAGTGCTGACAGATCAGGAATACACAGGATAGACGACCTAGGGCACTCTGCATGTCCTGAACGTGAATTGAATCACAGGGAGAAGCACAGAAATTGTTGATAAAATATGGCTTAGTGATCAAAAATCCATGTGAAGAAATACCTGTGGTCAGATTCTCTTCATCGTATAAACATTCATCATCACAGTCAGAAATCATTTATGGAAGAGAAGAAATGAAGAAGGAATTGATGAAGGTACTTTTGTATTTTTCTGTCAAGACAGAGGTGTTTCATGGGGGAAGGGAATAAGAATGTGAGGACTTCATCCTACTTCCTGTGCCAGTGTTGCCTCTGAGGAACTGCTGAGTTTTCACTGAGATCATGGACAAGCTCTGCTAAAGGCTGACCCTGCTTTGATTCCTATGAACAGTTTCCACCATTTAATTTAAATGTAAAATTCAAAATAACAAAAATAAATGGCCTGCCCCTGTCTTGTGTATTATATTTTCTGGTTCTTCATTTGTACATATAACAGATCTGTTATGATGGAGACAGGTAAGATGTCTTGATAGACGAGTTCTGATTTTTCTCTGCTTTTCTGATTAGATTTTTTAAAGGCTTTTATAATAGTGCGTCTTTTAAATGGCTATGTCTATTGTATATAGTTACAAGTGATGGTTATAAAAGGAAAGTTATTATATTTCATGAAGTAACAGTAGTTTGACCTTAATTTGAGATTTTGTTTTGTTATGAGTGATCTGTAATGAAAACTGGAAATTATAATCTTATTTTCCCAAAGTATTTGATTTATGAAAGTAGATCTGCACGGTTCCAACTAATAGTTTATGGTGTGTGATCAATTATTTACTCCGCTTTCTATTTACCCTGAATGTTTCATTGCATTTTCATAAACTGCTATGTACTGATTCTGCTGGCTGTAATTTGTTCCTTCACTTTTTAATGATCCAAAATTAGTTGCACAGATCTAAAATGGATCTAAAAGAGCTCTTCATTGCTTTTATCTTTGCACACTCTCAGATATAATATCTCAATCTATTAAAATGGTAATTTAATTTTTTGATTAAACACAGATGGAATGCTATACTGGGAAATGGAAAATGATAAAATATAGAATAAATTGATAAACCTCTATGTAAGGTAGGACACTGGGTCTCTGGATGGTGCTCATTCACTCATTTCCAGGTGGATTTGGTGCTTTGCAGTGACAATACTGGTGAATATTTCTTGAGTTACTGAAAATTAAACTGCAGTGAAAGGAGTCCTTGAGAGGGCTCTGCTCATAAGAATATTGAATATATGTTAAAAGGAGGAATGAATCTGTATTAGGAGAAAATTATGTGAACTAGCTACAAGCTGAAACTTCATATGTGTTTGTTAAATTACTTCTCAAACTTGGCATGAAAAATTCTAGCTTTACATTTTAACTTCTTTTACAAGAAATCCTCAGGAATATGCAAAAAATATTTGAAATACAAGATCTTTACTTCTTAAACATTGTAGATCTTTAAATCATAAGAAATTGAAATAGTAGAGAAGAATTTCATTCTTGTGCAAAATGAACAAGAGAAGAAAATACCTTTAGTGTCAAGCACAACTTTTATAATTATAAAATGTGTTTAAATTGGAAGACAATCATTATGTGTCCATATTGAGATGTCCCAACAACTAATTTGACTAAAATACTGAGTATCATGTTTTCTTTTCTCATAACCATGCCACATATATATGCTTCTAAAATGAATTTCGACAGTTTATCATGAACATTTTTGATGATAATCTTCACAGTTCCGTAAGGCTGTGAAACACTGAGAAACAGTGTTTCAACATACTGAATTCCCTTTTCATAAACAAATTATTATGATCTGATTAACTATAGTATCAAGACAACATTACTATGCAATTGTATATGATATCAAAGTTGATCAACTCAGGAAAGCCTTTTGTTTCATAATTAGGTAGGTAGCCTGCTAACTGTTTAGAAAAAAATATGCTAAAGAACCAGGTGCTGTAAACTCCTGTATGTGTTCTGGACATTTGCTGCAGTTACCACTGCTCTGGGAACCCACCAGTGATCTGGAGTTGGATATGGCAGTGGAATCAGACATTCCATAGAGTTCTATTTCCTACCTTGTTGCAGAGTCCACATCAGGAGCAGAGGCTGATGATGTCGAAAGAGTTGAAAGATACACAGAGTGATGTAAAGTTCTAAAACAGATCTACATCCATTAGCTAAGGTGGGTTATAAACCTCCTCATTTCAATTCTACTGGGGCTTCATGACTGAAATTCAAATGACAAAAAATACAGTTTTTCAGCTGGTAATGCTGACCGAACCTGCTGGAGGAACAAAGTTTACGTTTGCATCATTTATGCATTTTAAAATGCAGCATATGTCTGCAAATGATAAAAGAGAAGAGATTTTTTTGGTTGATTTTATTTTTAATTTAAAAAATATACATGCCGTTACATCTGGGAGAATATGACCTTTGAGTTATGAATGTTAAGCCAGAAATGACAACTAATTACATTAACCTAAGCGATTTATAAATATATTTAAATCAAGAAATAAATAAAAACATGCTTTCCTTTACTAAATATCAAGATGAAAGGATGTTGTGTCTCAGATAAGACATGAAAGCCTTGAAAGAGTTTGGAGAAGAAATGGTGTGCTAATTCTTATTGAAAACAAAAGTATTCCTAAAGGAGACTCTTCTAAACCATATGTCTTTGACATAAACTGGCAATAAAAGAAAAAACTACTGCTGAGAATTTCTGTGAGAGAAATGCAGCTGAAATTCTTCTTCCTTTTCAAACAATTTGACCTCATTAGAGATATTACACACTCTTATTTTGAAGTTCATATAATCTCTTGAATTGAGCTTGGCACCATTCACAGTGTTAGAAGAAATGGAATACATTTGGAAGAAAGCTATAACAATAAGATTTTAGTATTACTAACTGGAGTGGAACCATCAGCAGAGTTCACTTGGAGTTTATTTGGCACCTATCGAAATGCAGGACTCGTGAGTATTGTGGTAGGTTCCCAGATCTGGGTGCATGTGTTTTGGTCAGTTACGTGCAAATGTGGCACTTAGGGACACAGTTTAGTTGTGGGCTTGGCTGTGAGGTTTATGGTTGGAATCAGTGATCTTAAAGATCTTTCCTAAGCTAAATGATTCTATGATTCTATATGCATCTTAACTCCATGCCACAATTAGACAGGCAACCAGTCGTACTCAGTCCTGGGGTTACTATTTGAAAGATACAAATGTTTTGGGGTCTTTTCAAGGCCAGTCCCATAGTTCGAAAGACATACAAGGCATGCTGTAGCCAGCATGCTTCCCTCAGTATTTCTGTTGGACGTACCCAGACACTGGAATTTTGTCCTCCAGTATACAGCGAAGATTGCCTCAATTTCTTGTTGATGGTATGATGCAAGAAATCCTTTCCTAGGGAACATTTACTGCTTTCTGTGAGAAAATGCACCTAGAAAATAACATGCAATCAATACAGTAAACAAAAAGACGTACGAAATAAATATTTCTTCCAAAAGCTACAGAGCTGTACATGGCAGATGTTTAACAGTTGAAGCTGCATCACACACTTAAAATATCACATTTCTCCTCTAAGATCTTTCCTCTTTATGTGTCTCTTCTAAGTTTTATTACAACACCTATTGCCAGTTATTAACTGTTCAGGATTGGGTTAGAGCTGAAACGTTGGCCGTATGCATTTGCAGGTGAAGGAGACAACAAATGATAGATTTAAGGAATACCTTTAGCTCATTTCCAATTTCTGTGTGAACAGGTCAGAGCAATTCTATTTTTTACAATATGTTTGCATTTTAATATAATGGAAATCTAGGTAAAATCCTCATCATTGCAATATTTCTGTTGTAAACACACTAAGTCACTGGGTAAAATACAAAATCTTCATTGTTTCAGGGACCTAAAGACAATTTTTCCTCCCACCCCATTAGAGAAATTCCATGACCAGTTTTGTTTATACTCTCGCTTTCACCCACTGAAGCTTGAATTAATTTTTGCACAGAAGAATGACTTGGAGGGAATCAACTTATTCCTTCTCTCTTAGTAATCGGCCCATAGCCTTTCAGTAAGGGTGCTCATCTTAGAAATAAGATGATTACTGGAACTCAAACATACAGGCAGTAGCCATGAGGTTTCTCTGTCTAGTCAGACTTGATTTTAGAAGGAAATGGCAGTTTTAACTTTGTTTTACCTGGAGTTGAGCCTGACGGGCATTTGTTGACAGTATCAATCACACTGACCTCCTTAGAGTATGTAAGTGTTCCTTAGCTTAATTTATAAGAATTTAGGGACGGAATCATCTGAAATATAATTTTTTTACTGATTTACAGTAGTTCTGCTTAATAAATGAGCTATAAGAGTATGACATATTTGTTTACAATTTACAAATGCTCAATTTGCATATATTTTAAAAAGTGTACAATTTGAGGGCTGGAAAAGAAGTTGCTGACTGCTTATGACACCTAAAAATACACAGTCTTTTTTTCTTTTTAATGGATTTCAAAATTCAGAATTTCCCACTGAGCCCATGTATTTACAGGTGCCAAATCCCTCCTTTACAGAAAGGCATACAGTAACTGTATTATGGAAGAGATGAAATAAATAAAAAACCTCTTCCCCAGCTTTTCCTCTCCTATACCTCCTTTAGCATTCCATTTTAAAAAATGGTGCTGTAGAAGTCTTCTTGTAGCATTTCTCAAAGCTGTAATACTGAATTTTTATACCATAATGATACAGAAAGATATATATACATTGATTCTCAAGTCATTACATTTCAGATGAGAAAATTGCTACGTAAATTGATGTGTTATTCCTATATAGTTTTGATATTTGAACCATATTCACTGGGCTAAAATCTCTATTTCTTAGATCAGCTCTATAATACCTTATCTGATGATTTGTAGGGAAGCCACAGTGTCTCAAGCAAGCTATGAAATTTAATTTATAGATAAAAAGGTTAAGTATTTGTTTCTTCTTTTTGGAAAAGCAGAAGAATTTAATAACAATTTATTTTTTGCTAGAAAGGAAAATCTTAGTTGCTGAGCACCAGTATTAACCTTAACATTGTGAGTGCTGGGAACTGAACTTTGGAATGTGGATTGTTCAGAGTTGACACTAGCTCCCTTTGTGTCTCCAGAAGACCTGTTCCCAAGAATTACAACTATGTGTAAGTGATGTTATTCCCCAATTAATAACTCTAATATAAATAATAATAAAATGTTTGGTAGGGATGAAACCCCTAAGCGCTCCCTGCATACTTTTACTCTTTTCTTGAAAGCAAGGATAATTTCATGGATTCTAAATTCTGCAATGAGCCTTAAGGATAGAAGATGCGAAACTCATGAATGGTTACCTCAATTCTTCCTGGGCACTATGCAATTGATGCCCATTTATCGTATGAACTTACTTTTACTGGTAATAGCCATTTGTAATTTAGTAGTTACAATTACTGATTAGAATTTAAGTATCTGAGGACTGCCATACCAGTCTGACTACGGAAGACTGCCATGAAGTAGTGGAGAAAAAATGCTAGTGCATTTTTTGTTTTTTAGTGCTATTTAGTGGTAACATTATGCTGTTTGGGATTTTTTTTTCTTGTTATTGTTTTGGAATATTTTGTTTTGTTTTGTTAGTTTCTAGAACTTCTATTCATCACTTTAAAATATTGTTATGTTGTTTTACAGAACTATATTTCAACGGAACTAAGATCTATGAATAATATTTCTTTTAGAAAGGGCTAACATAATTTTCTTTGTAGTTTGAAATCTGTGTTCACGTTAGAGTAACATTCAGCATATTAATTAAAAAAACATAATTCCCTTTACTACTCCACAGTCTTACACTTTCAACTGTTCCCAACAGTAAATTGAAGCCCAATGAAATCTAATTGCCTGGTATGCAACCTGAGAGACATTTAAAGAGAAATTAGAAACTCTAATTATATGCTAACTTTCTTCCATTTATGTTACGTTTGCAAATTTAACTCCCTATACCTTTAATTTTCTGTCTACTGCTTTAATTTTGGCTTTTCATTATTAGCAGCACTAAACTGCTCTCTAGTTGCATCAATATACTCTTATATTTTCCTAAATGAGCATAGATCAGTTTGTGTTCCCTGATGTTTGTGTTGCAGTCAGAATTCTCAGAAGTGGTTCATTGCATTTTATTATAGAGAACTTATGTACAAAAAGATCAATTTAAATGACCCAAGTTTTAATAGAACATGAAGGGATAGACTCTTTTTTCATGCAGGATTGAAGGTAAGGGATTTTACCCCCAAAGTCTGGTTGGCTCATTAGCCTCGTAGCTGTTTTTACAGCTGAGAGTGCTATTTTTTGAAGTTTACCACATATTACAGAGGGTGTTGATGACAGACAGTCCCTTATTCTACTTGCATTTAGATTTATTTAATTTGCCCATTATTTTACTTGTATTTTGAATATAAAGGGAGATGTACAGTGAGCTTTTATTTTTTAATTAGCTTTCCAGTGCTGTTTCCCAAGTATAGGAAATAGATTTGAATTTTTAGCATCTTCAGTTTTAATATTTTTAATAGCTCCAGAGTGTGTGTATATCTATCTATCTATCTATCTATCTATCTATCTATTTGTGTGTTGGTTTCTACAGAGCACTCAAAGCACTAAATTAAAGGACTTTAAGCTTGTAAAGTCAAAACATAAGAATATGAAACTGTCTGTTTGTCCTGTGTCTAAAAGCAGACTACAGCAAATGCTTATGAAAGAATAAACAAGAGAAGCTGATAGTGCTTGTTCCTTCCACCCTCCACAAAAGGGAAGTTCAGCAACCCACTAAGCTATAGATAGCTCCCTATGTTTAGCAGCCTTTGGTTTATTTCATAGAATCCTAGACTCCTAGAATCATTTAGGTTGAAAAAGACCTCTAAGATCATTGAGTCCAGCAATTAATTTTGCACTGCCAAGCCCACCACTAAACCATGTCCTCAAGTGCTACATCTACATATCTTTTAAATATCTCTGGGGAGGTGACCCCACCACTTCCCTGGGCAGGCTGTTCCAGTGCTTGACGAACCTTTCAGTGAAGAAATTTTTCCTAATAACTAACCTAAATCTGCCCTGGCTCAACTGATTTGTTACTGCTAAGAGACCAATTCCCAGCTGGCTACACTCTCCTTTCAGGGAGTTGCAGAGAGTGATAAGGTCTCCTCTTGAGCATTTTTTTCTCCAGGTTAAACATCCCCAGCTCCCCTGGCTGCTCTTCATAAGAAAGACTTTTTCTCTAGTCCTTTCACCTGCTCCATTGCTCTTCCTTGAGACTTTTTTCCTTTGTGGTGAGGAAAGGAATATACCATTCAGACTTAACAAGAGAAAAGTAGTAACTTTCTTCAGCCTCTGTAAATTTTAAATAATCAGAAAATCCTATGGCAAGGATGTACAAGGTTAATTGTAAGCTGTTTGAAGATCTGCTAATGCTGACGCTAATGTCAGCGCATTTAGCCTACCTTAGTTCTGAGTTTCTTTCATTTTTACATTCATTGTAATGTTACATATTACCCTTGAATTCTTGCAGTCTTCTATATTACTTGTATATAGTTGGGTTTTTTTCCTTTTTAAAGATATTTGTTTTTTTCTGTACAGTGTGAATGGTTTAATGCTGAAGGACGAAGCATTATTGAACCAAATGCCCATACTTATGTATATAAAAATATATAGAAAATTATTAAGTAGCCATTATGTCTACACAGATGCCTGTATATGTTTCTCTTCCCCTCTATTTTTGATGACCCTGAAATTTGTTTCTAAATGAAGATGAAATACCTTGTGCTTTTTATAACATGTATAAGATGGGGGAAATATGTAGAAAAAGTATTTTCTTTGGGACTAAAATCTGGTTATGTCTCATGTTATTACACTAAGTACACTAACAAAAAGTAATGCCATATTCTAAAAAGAAAATTTATAAATACTTAAATCTACAAATTGAAGATATACCTTTTAAAGCTGCTTTGCTTCAAAATTACATTCCTTCTATTCTACACATGAAGTGTTAAAATAAGATTTCAAATTCTACTCTTCTTTTGTGCTCATATAGGTTTTTCAAAAAGAATTGATTACATGACTGAGTGCTAGAAAGTTTGCTTGATTGTTCTCCATTATATCACCTGGTCTAATAAAAGATATTACCTTTGCCAACAAACCTCATTTCTTCTTTCTGAAACTGCTTTAGAAACTTCTATGCTTGCTTGAAAAATATCAGAGAAATGATGATTATCCAGTAACCACTTACCTAAAAACTAGAGCACCTAAAGCTAGAAAATGCATCACACATGAAATATGCTGTAAGTTCATATCAATGCTGGAATAGCTTTGCATCATTTAACATCATAACTGATATGGTTTTTTACAGCATAGTGATAGGAACTAATGTATTAATCAGTAAAAATACATACTAAAATTATTAAGAAACTCACTATGGCCACTAAAATTTGAACCAGTTATACATTAAGTGGAATGCCTTAGAAAATAAAAATAGACTTGATTTCTACTTAGGTGTATATCAGGTGTCAATTATCAGCAAATAGTCTGGTAATACAAACTTGATTATATTAATGCTGGAAGATTAATCTTGCACATGCTATATGATATAAAATATACTTTCAAAGGAGCACTAAGATTTTCACTCAGAATTATTATCTCTAACCAGTTTTGGATAATAAATTAAAAGGACAAAATCTTGTGGTGAAAACAAAACAAAATTTTCATATCTGCATGTTGTAGACTGAGAGCAAAGTCTGGCCAAGGTGAAGTAGTTTAATTTTCAGTAGGATCTGACCTTCATATCCTAAACTTTGATTCTGCAGACTTGTTTATTGAGTAAATATCCATCTCTAAAGATTTTGCATCTGTGTGTTGATATATATCTAGATGACATTACTAGACCTAGAACTCTGAGACAAATCTGAGAACGAATTTAGATGTGTCTAGCTTGTAGGCATTCTGTGCTAGCAAACTAATTTCTGAGCTCTGAAAAGTATCCCATGAGTGAGAACTGGTATTGGGTTGAGATCTGTAAATGTGTCCAGAAAAGAAAGGAATGGCAGCAGCCATTCTTATTTAACCAACAGTGTACTGGCACAAAAAGTTGTTCTAGGGCAGAGTCCAGTTGCCACATTCACTGCAAGGAATGGCAGCTCCCCCATGGAGCACCCGGCTTAGGGCCTTACCCGCATCCTGTCTCGCACCCTCTGCAGCCACAGCTACCCCACCTCCTGCCCAAGCATCCTCCTGGGAAGACAGCACATGGACGTGTGGTCACAGTCAGATGGGGAAGAATCGGAATTTTCGTTCCATGCACCAAATTTGAATTTGACTCTTTCTGACTTAGATTCAAGATCCTTCTTTTGCCTTCTCATAAGGTTTGTTACATTACATATCTTAATCTCTGGCGATATGTGTCTCTAAGCTAATCATTCCAAGTGTCTGTTGTAATCAGCACAGTTCTAATCAGTATCACTAAGATAATTACTTGCATCCTGAAGTAGATATCTAAAAGAACCTAAATTAATTGCATCTTGAAAGCAGCTATTTCTTACCATTTCATCACAAAGAATATACAAAATTACTACCTTAGTGTCCATAATATGTTTTACAGAACCCTAAATTTAGCTGAGATTAATTGTATAAGTTTTGCTGTAAAACTACAAAACACTTTTTTAAAATGTAATTTTTTTAGAAATGCTTGAAACTGATTTTAGTAACACCCCAAGTAATGTTTATTAATTCCTCTTGTGGACCCTGTAAGCCTCCATGGAGCCAAAAAAGCATTTGACTTGGTTTTGTTTTTTGTTTTTTTCATCATGATCAAAACCTAATTTCAAAGTTATCTGAGATTTCTTATATGAGACTGAGACTAGCTCTGAACGAATTATAATGTTTCAGCTCATGTGGCAATTACCCCAATTTTTCAACTCCCAGTGTGAAACTACCAGCTTTGTAGTGAAACTTTGTCAACTGGGACCTCCATAGAGAAGTGATGCCCAGAATGATTCTTAGGTGTTCTCTGTTCCAGTTTACAGTGATCCATGTAATGATCTGACAGCATCATCAAGCAGCATCTCTGTTTTGCTTACACTGGAGAACTTTGGTGTGCTTTGCAACCTGTTCCTGCCCTTTGGGCAGGCTGTGTAAACACCTTTTCAGTGGAAAATGAGCTCATATGGGATTCTTTCTGCTCTTAGTTATACACAGGTTTCAATTTAATCTTTCGTGGCAATTAAGCCAGGTTCTCTCCACAAATGCCTGTGCTGCTTCATTGTGATGGTTTTTTGTCAAATAAAGGGCCTTGGGCTTTTGATCTCTGAAAGCCCTGTATTGGAATGCATGGCATAGTGTTAAGGTACACAGAGACTCGCCTCAGCACAGTATATTTACATAAATCATAGCATGGTTTCATGGTCGTGCAGTGTTTAAAGATTAAATGCTGACTTCTAGCTTCCTCTCATCGGCTTCTTATGAAAAAAAGTCCATTTCCTTAAGAACAAAAGACAATATTTTTCTACTTTAATTTTATTTACTTAGTACGTTTCTAAAAGCCTGTTACTGAGAGAGCAAAGTCCTTTCCTGTTTTGAAGTAGCTAAATACTGACCTATATTAAATTGTCAATCTTAATACTTAAGGCACAAAGATGCTGTAGTGGCCAGATGTTATTTCTTGAAGTCATGAGTTTGTTTGTTCTGGACCACAGTTATCACTAATAGACATGAGATCATAATTTTGTAATGATAACATGATCTCTTGTGTCTGCTTTCATTTTAATTTCATTTGCATAACTAAATGCTCCCTTTTGTGGGTCAGTCAGGGCATAACAACCTGACCCTGCTTTCACATATTCACACTGACTTCTCCAGATAATTGTGAACAGTTCAATAAGAATACTCAATATGTAATTAGGTTAACAAAAAAGGCCTTAAAATAATCAATATTGAAATTCACACAAGCCAACATGTTTCTGCTGCCAAGGAATTTTTTTTCTTAAAAGGTAAAGTATTTGTTGTACACATGTAAAAAATCAAGCTCCTTGGTCTAAAATCACTCCTCTCCTAGAGTGATTCCTAAGGTGCATTTTTGAGATGTTTTTAATTCATTTTTTGATAGAGTGTTTTTTTGTTGTTTGTTTTTTTTTAAGCTAAAAACTTGTACCAAAAATGACCTTCTTAAGTAAATAAAAATTAATTGGACTAATTTATTCTAGGATAAAAAGACAAAAGACTCAGGAGTCAGTTGGAAGCCACTTTAGCACACTGACATCTGTTATCAAGCTAAAGGCTCCATAGATAAAGTATGAAGGTTTTTCCTTGTTCTGCTACTGTGTATTGCAAGAGAGGAGTAACAATTGAAAGTGGAAGTATTTGCTTTACAGTAACAGACAAGTAATGTGTTGTATTGACTGCAAGTACAGAGACAGAAGATTTTTTTCAATTGTTAACTATATGCTGATGTCATATGTTGTCCAGGTCCTCTTTTTTCAGGAGCTTCATAGTATTTGTGATTTTTTTTTCACTTTTTTTGCACCAGAGTATACAAAATCTTTAGTCACCTCCTAAATTGTTCACAAACTTAGCAGCTAAGAAACTCTCAGACTGTTCCTTCACTTCAACTCTGTTTAACATAGAAACAGAGACAACATAAAAACTCAAACAGATAAGTATATGATGACAGACAAACATAGAAGGGATGACAGGAAAGTAATGGGTAGAGGGACTTTCAAGTCTTCAGCTATACTCAAAACAAATATGAAATATTTTAGCTTCCTTGACCTGGAGAAGCTTTTGAAAGGCTCTTGTGTTTGCCATAAGAATCTCAGGTTTGGATTTTTGTTCTCCTTCTGTATTGAAAACAAATGCACATACAAGAATGTTTCCTTTTTTGTATTGTAATCAAGCAGTAAACTTTGGTCATCTGTTTAAATGTATAAAAACAATAAGATACTGCTTCCTATTCTGCGATTAAGGCTAAGTATAACATATAGCAGCACAGGCTTGTGATAGACTGTAAAAGGGTAAGTCTGACGAACTGTTTCAAGTTTTTCTTGTTTTACATGACCTTGGACATGTCCTTCAATTTCCATAATTAAAAAACATATGGGTAATACACTATTCTTTCACACTTAGCTTCTCAATTAAACTGCAGTATTGTTAACATCTGGAAAGATTAAGAAAAAATTAAGCACAAAATGAAATGATCCTAAGAGGCTTATACTAGACAGAGTTAAAATCAGGAAAGAAAAAAAAAAAAGAACAATACATAATATCAAATCATTTATATTAAACATAAATTTTTTTAAAACTTGAGATTTGCAACCATACAGATATTTAATCCTGGCCACGATCTATCACTTTCTCACTCTTTCAAAACACAGTAAGTAAGAAACCCATGAACAAGCAGTTGTTGTACAGTTAAGGCACACACAGAGATATACAGATTTTGACAATAAGAATTAATTCAGGTCAAGTGTACTCCACCTCTGGGTTTTAAAGTAACTAGAGTTTGTCGATATAACTAATGTAAGAACTAAATAATGAAAAATTTTCATAATACCTAACAAAGGTAGAATAAGATGAGGTCCAGTGCCTTAATGATCCTCTGCACAGCAGAGGTTCATAGTGCAAGCAGTTCCTGCCCGAGCATTGCAGAACTTCAGAAGATATGACATGTCCTGCGAGACTGTCCTTGGCACCCACTGCTCTGGTTGAGCCCTGGACATTAATGCAGTTCCCTCCTCAGCCCTGCCACACGTCTTCGTCATTCAGGGTCAATTCTGCACTGTGGCCACAGATGCGGCTGCTCTTGGGTTACATTAGGGGAGCTGTGTGACATTTGTTGCTCTGGTTGCTTCAATGCCCTGTGTGTATATGAGTGTGTACCCTGACAATATTCTAGCCATGCTCCAAGACAAATGGACTCCTCTAATAAATTGAAAGCTAATTTCCAGCCCTCCCCCAACTATCCCCCCTCCTCCCCCCAGTTAATTACCTTTCTCCTTTAGATCAATTATAAATTATATTTCTCAGGTGACTAAGCAAAGAGGTCCTTGCACTTTTGAGTACTCTTTGAGTACTTGGACTCAATATTTCTACTTGTAAAAAGGTGTAATGACCCTTCTTTTATTTTGAAGCATACTGTAAAGCTTGTCCTATTATTTTCTCAAAGGACCATGATACTAGAGTCTTGAGTGCCTTAGAAATGCCTATGCATAAACATCTGAGGTAAGGCCTCGAGTGGGATCCAAGGGTCCTTGGATGCAATCCACAGAGAAGTCTGCACAGCCATGGGAAGGTTTATTTACTTCTCTAGCTCAGCATCTCTGTGAATTATAATTTTATTATGAAATATAAACCCAATAAATGTAGAGGCCTGGCCTTTGTGTTGAGCAGAATGGGTTTGCTTCCTGCAGTGACATCTCTGTGCCAACCACCTGAACAAGTTCCAAGCAATTTGGAAAACCTCACTGTTCTTTAAAGCGTAAATGGTTTCATGGCAGCTGGGATGAATCCATTTCAAATTTGAAATGAATATTCTCCAACTGTGCCAGTGGGGAAAAAAAAAATACAAATTACAGTACACCAGTTTATTAAACGTGACCATCAGTGCCAAAACCAGGACAAAATTGAGCCCTTTCTGATATTAGGATGTAGACAAATAATGGATACAAAAAATTTCCTAAAATAATTTTTCATGAATAATAAGGTAATATTTTCTGTGAGGTGTTGAAAAATCATATCAGTTTGTGAAGTCTTTGGGAGGTCCTAGCTGAGATGCTATTCAAGAATAGCAGGAGTTTTAAGAGTATCATTCATTTTGGTGGCATTACAGGGAGGCAGTTATGGCAGTCGCCTGTCTGGCATCACTTCCAAGGTTGTCCCATGATTATTGACCACTCAGGAACATATAGTTCTGGTTGTCACACAGAAAAGCAGGAAACAGAGATTTAAAGCTGGAGTGGGGTGGGGAACCTGACCCCTAAACATTGTGCTCTCCCAACACAAGGTGTTTCTGTCTGTAATGGCTGTTACCGGGCTGGGTGGCTCAGGGTAGTCTCCGTGAGGGACAGCTGGGCCTGCCCCTGCCTAATATGGATGGATCCTATCGGTTCCAAGGGTTCACCACAGGCACTGCTCAGCCCCTCAGGTGGTGCCTCAGAGAACTTACTTAAAAAGCAGAAAGTAATGCCAGACAGACTGAGGAAAAGAGAGGAAAAAACCAAGAAACAATCCTGCAGGCACCAGGGTCAGTGAAGAAGGAGAGGGAGGAGCTGCTTCTGGCATCAAAGCAGAGATTCCCCCACAGTGCATGGAAGAGGCCACAGTGTAGCAGGATGGAATATCCTGAAAGAAATGTGGCCTGTGGAGACGACTCCATGCAGGATTAATTTGCTCCTAAAGAACTCCAGGCTGTGGAAGGATCCATGCTGGAGGAGGAAAAAAACATGTGAGTGCTGGAAAGGAGCAGTTATGGACATACCACAGCCCCCTTTCCTCATCTCCCTGTGCCACTTGGGGTAGAGGGAATGAAGGTATGAAGTTGAGCCTGGGAAGAAATGTTGGTGCGGGAGCAAGGTGTTTTAGTTTTCACTCTTGCTTATCACTATCCAGTTCTGTTTAAATTGGAAATAAGTTAATTTTCCTCAAGTCATGTTTTTTTTTTTCCCCTGTGATAGTGATAGGTAAGCAATCTCCCTTTCTTTACTTTCATCCATGAGTTTTCCATTCATTTTCTTTCCCTGGTGGGGAGGGAATGTAAGAGAGCGGCTATGAAGGATTTTGCCATGTAGCTAACGGTAAGCTACAACAGTATCCAGAGAGAGAAATGAGGGGTTTGGTTAAGTTTTTTATTTATTATATTTCACTTCTGACATTGTCTCAGATGTTACTTGGTGTCTTTTCACTGGATTAATGAGTCTGCTGTTCCAAAGCAGAAAGATACACCTCTAGTCAGGATATATATAGAGAGAGAAAAGATACAGGTGTGGTTATTAAAAATAAAACAGGAAAACAAAACCAAACAGACAAAAAAAACCCCAGCAAAAACAACAACAACAACAACAGAAAAACATACTCCACAAACAAAAAAACCTTAACCCCCTATCCCCAGCAGCTTCCTTTAGATTTTACTTCAGTATGGGTTTTGTTGCTTTGCCTTTGGTTTATCTTTTTTCTTTTGAGATTAAAACCATAACCTCAAACTGTCTGGGACAGAAAAAACATCTTGGTCAAAAGTGCAGTGATTGCACAATTTTATTTCTTGATAAGGTAGAGAGTTCCCATTATGGATGAAGAAGTGGGATTCCCTATTGCATGTCAATGAGTTCTTGTAGAAGAAGAAAAAATACAGTTAATTTATTTTGATGCATTAAAAATGGATTTTTAGTATTGCACTTGAATTCTATCAAATATTTTTCTTTGACTAGCATTCCAAAGATAAGATAATGGCTTTTTTGTTTCTCAAACCTACTGAAATCAATTTACTTCTATGTTTTTACCCTTCCTTTTTCACTTAAGGTGTATCGTATGAAGGTTGAGATGAGGTATTTCTCCTCGCTATCAAATAATTTGCCAGTTTTTCCACTCTTTTGCATTTGTTTTTGCAGAGGCACAAATATTCTTGTGATAGGTATTAAGGAAGGTGTTGCATGTATGCCTGCAGTATAGAAAGGATGTATGTTCACAGCCCAGTCCTTTTAACATGCTCTATGTTAAGTACAGAACATATTTTTTAAAAAATCTCATTTAGCATATACTTGTGATTTCTAATTATCTATATAATCTTGCTCTGAACTTTCTTAACATAAATTTGTACGTATCTATACCATACATATGTCTATCTCTGTGAGAATATATATATATAGATATATATATATATATGTGTCTATCTGAATCAGATTTTTTCTTGGAGGATTTTTTTTTTGCCTATTTTAGTAGAAATTATGCTCCAGAAGAGCTCCATGTTATGTAGAAGTTTATGAGGACTATTACATGTCCTAGGTATTCTTCTTTAGCATGAAGGCATCAACTACCTTGCTGTGTGTTTAATATGCAGTCATTATTATTCATTAATATTCATTATTAAGCACTGCATGAAACATCATCACTACAAGCCAACCACATTATTTCAGTCTGGCTAAAATTAATGAATTTTCAGTTTTGGCGAAGCAAAGATCACTAAAATTAAGCTGGAGATGAACAATATTCCTTGCCTAGAAGAAACGCAAAAACTTAACTCCCTATTTCCATGTAATAGTACTTCAGAGCCACAATATTTAAATATATTTCTGGCCATATTCCTTCCTCCTTAGGACAACTACTGAAAGAATTTGCTGTTCATCAAAAGCAGAAAAATATTTATTGGTGGATAACTAATTTCTCATTTTTATGCTGAATTTGCACAAAACAAAACCTTGCACAGCTGCTCTTTGGAAGATAAAAAGGATTCAAATTGCTATAACAAACTTGTGAGTAGAAATGTTTTCAGATGTTCAGCAAATCAAATTGCATGGAGAAAGGGCAGGCTTTTTTTTTTCTTTTTTTCCTCTGGGTTGTTTGCCTCTAGAAATATTTTATCCTTTACTTATTCCTAATTGATTAGCTCTTATGCATGGAGAGAATATTTTTACTGCTGTAGAATGTGTGGAATGAAAGACAAATAAATAAAGAAGTTCACCTTGTAATCACCAGAAGAGACCTCCAGAGTGAGAACTTTGCTAAAGCAACAATTAAGAAGGCTCACACTTGTTTTGATAGTGATCCTGGATTTATGTCCAAGATTTACTTTAATTATCTAGGCAATTATAAAAATGTCCATCACCTTACACCAACGGGTCACACAGACTTCTTTGAAGTAAACTTGGGTGTGTAATAAAACTCGTATATAATTATTTGCCATAGAAATAAATATTTCATGTAACTGATATAATATGATAACTGATGTGTTATAAAATAAGTGTTTTACTGAAGGAAATACAGCAAAATATCTGCATATAAGCAGATATAAGAGAACTAAGAGGAAAAAACAGTTTTTATTTAAAGTAGTTGTGGTGGTTTTTTTCTGCACAGAATCTATCCAATGTACTATTTGAAATATTGAATTTTCTTCAAAATTGCTACCCTATTCTGAAATGAATGTAAGGCTAATCTGAGTTTCTCCTCAGATTCTCCAAATCACTCATCATCTAGATTTTCTGGTGTCAGCATGATGGGGACTATTTCAGGCATTCCTTTTCTCTGCTTGATTTACCAGGAGACATGTCATGAGATTCACCTGGCCTGCAAATCGGATGTGAAGAGGCGGAGGAGGACAATGACATGACTTCCAGCAGTCAGTCATTCATTATATAGAAATACCCTTCAAAAAATCTGTGCTTGCCTCAGGTGAAATAGATATCAAATTTGCCTGAAGGACAAGGATCAGAGAGTACTGCCAACTCATACTACGCACATCAAAACAGCCCACAGCTGAATTGTCCTTTTCCCTACTGAAGCAAAATTCTCCTTGTGTGGGTGTTGCATAAAATACATGTTTTAATCAGCTTAAAATGTATTTTAATTATTTGCACTGACCTCTCAATTTCCTCTATGGAAAAATAAGTATTATATAAGATAATTGTCAGTGTTGGTCTAATTCTTGCTGTCGCAGACCTGTGGAAAGGTAGGAGGATCAGTCTTCATGTTTTGGTTTTTTTTTTAACTGGTCAATGAATTGTTTGGCAATAACTTGTACTTTTTAACTATTGTTTCACTAACAATTTTGCCTGTTAGTAAAAAACAAAGTCCTATGAAGAGATTCTGCCTCCAGCAAAGCTGATCTTACCTACTTACTACCAGTATCTTATTTCCTGCAATTCTGCTGAATGTTCCAGGTTCCTTCAACATGATAGCACAAGGAAGTTTATTCCCTCACACTTTCAGTAAATGGATTGCAGATTTACCTGTTGAATGTTTTAGGAGATCCATTGCATTAAAAAAAATTCTAAGTTTGATTTACTAATACCTCTAAAGTGGACAGCATATTCATAGTATTTACCTGTTCTTAAAAGCAGGCTTCTCTTCAACCTCAGCCAGGTTACCAGGCAGGTGAATTCCAAAGCACGACAATTTTATCAAAAATAGGTCTGCTAAAGGGTTTGCAGACACATCTCTTGGATAACTTGAGTGCCTTGCTCCTAGAGCAGGTACTTTTTCGTCCATGTACTTCTGTTACTTGCCAACAGAGGATGACTCTACGCCACACCTGCCTTCTAATGCTGCATTTTCAGAAAAGTTCAGGTCATAATAAACACATTCTTGGATCAGGCGTATGAACCTCAATTTCTTTTTCCCTCTGAATGTTAAAAAAAAAAAAAAAGCCTAAACATATCTAAGTTGCACCACAAAGAGTGCAAGAGGTGTGTCGGATCATCCCTTGCCACGTTTCCCATGTTAAATAGATTTAGAATGGCTTTCCTGGTAAGATGCTGCCAGACATAGCATTGAATCTACTTCCTAATGCAGGTAACTAATTGTTCAGTGATATTGGATTTATTACCTTGTAAAACAGCAAAATTATTTTACTAGCTTGAAGTACCTTTTGCCAAGATCTTTATTGTACAACACTGCTTTTTTTTTTTCCCCTCATGACATTAGAAAAACTCGGGAGTGGTAGATCTCAAAAGCTTTGTGCAAAGCTTCATGGTTCTTTCTCTATAAATAGACATAATTTTTTTGTGGTAACAGAGATCAGAACACCCGTTACTATTTTTAATACTTGTTGAAACAAATAACAGCGAATATGAGAGAAGTCTGTCCAAAAGCATTTCCTTTTGAATTTTGAGTGGGTTTTTTTTTTCATTTATATTCTCATGGCCATTTCAACCAGTCATGCTTATTTATCTATTGAACAGGCAGAAAAAATAAATCTGATACTGCTTTTTGCCAGTTTACAATGCCCTGTTCACTTCTGCCAAGTAGGGAACATATGAGAAAAATAGCCAAGTTCCTTGAGTCCTCCAATAAAGTCTGTTTTAAAATGAAGAATTTTAAGTAGAGAAGTTGTTTCATTGTTTTTGAAATGCTACTCATGTATTGGAAGTAGAAAACGCTCCGTTCATGAATTACATAAATGGTTCAAAGGGGAAGTTTTGAAGACTTCCAATGCTGCTATTCTGAACTATTAAAACCCGAAGGATTCTTCCAGCTAGGAGTGCAACCATCATTGTGAAAATGCCAGTTTCACACCGCATTTCCCCAAGTTAGCACATGAAATACTTTAATTCTCTAAGACTTGGAGAATTTTGTTCTCAACTAATGAAGATAGCTGAAATAAAGTTTCAGGCATAGATTTTGTGATGACTTCTTCTTTTGTAACCACTGACCTCAGTGTAGGTGATCTTCAGAGTTAAAGTTGAGGGTTTTGAAAAATATATTTAAATATCAAGTAAGCACTTTGTATGCATGCTTGGTGTATTGTACTTTTGGAAATGACAGCATTCCGATATTTTTGAGGCCAGGACTAAAAAGATGGACTTTTCAGTCTTGGCTACTGTCTATACCAGTGCCGAACAAAGACGAAAGATGTGTCAGTGGCAGACCTGCCACTCCCTAGCCTTGCAGTTTCCTTGGAGAAGCCTGGATGTGAAGGCTGAGAGAACTTTGTTACATGGGGCAAGAGTCCCATCACACCCAACTAGATGAGATTGCAGTTTGTTTGCTGCACAAGCATATAAAGAAACGTCTGCCAAGTATTTCCTATGTAGCATTGACCGTGACTTATCCAAGGATTAGATGTATGAAAAGGAAAACCTTGCATTTCCTGAATTTAATTTTGTGGAGCTTAGCCATGGTTCACTGTCTGACCTTGTGTTTACAGGATTTTGTTCTATGAAAACACTACCCTTAGGAAAAGGTCTTAATAGAATTTAATAGATATTAATCCAAATGGCCTAACTGAATTATTCTAGCAAATCTGAATCTAGAATAATGACTTTTTTCATGGATGTTCTTGAACCAGAAGAATCCTCTGTAAAGCATAGAAAAAACTGTACAGATTTGAGCTTGTAGATATACGTGGGAATGTAGGAGGGCTTGCAGATTTGACATAAGATAATGAATGTCAGTTAGCAGAATATAACAACATACAGCTTTCAAAGAAGTAGTTGCATACTTTAAAAACTGTAGCATATTTAAATAACATGAATATTACAGTTTATGTTCTTGGGGCATAAAACTGTAGAAATCTAGGTATCTACACATAATATTACAAAAAGTAGTAATGGCAGTAGTAGCAATCTAGGAAAACTAAATGTGTTCAAATAAATATTAGAATAAACATGAACTTCAAGTAAAAGGCAGTTTTGTAATTAAGCAATTATGTGTTTTACACCTTACTGCTTGAAAAATATTTTTGGTTGGTAGGGTGCTGTGAGAAGTAGAAAGGGGCTGAAGAGAGGAATCTGATAATACCCTGCACTCTTTATGTCAACATGAGGTCTTATGTGTGTTTGTATCTTATGCAATATGCCATCCTTAATAAGGTATTTCAATTTCAGTCAAATGTCAAAAATAGAAAAAGAAGGATATGCTAAACATTTTATAAAGTTTTTCATTAATTAATCCATTCCTGCAATGCAAAGTACTTCTGCATGATGCAAAGTGGGTCTAAGTAGAATAAATTAACAGTGATGCCAAAATATGCGAAAACCAGGATATAATAACAAGAATGAATTACCTAAGATAACTTTAGTTAATTTTTAGTACATACAAGGATATTTTGACATCCAGTTTTAAATTCTAAATAGGCATGAAGAGAATCTAAGATAACTTTAATGATAGTTGTCCTATATTCGAGGGAATCTAAAAATAAAAAAAGCAAAGCTGCTGTCAGCTAGCTGACAGTAGGCAAATGTTTTACCAGGACAGCATATTGGTGATGATACTAGAGGCCTGAATGGCAGACAGTGATGGATGAGATTGTTCCTTGCCATCCCAAAGCCAAAATAAGTGGGTTTGACTTCATCTGCACAATATCACATCTAATCTTGGGGGTGGAGGAGGAGAAACTTGTTCAGGCAATCTAGCAGGGAATGGGAGGGATGACACTGAGATCTAGATGTGCTTCCCACAACCAAGACAGCATTTCTTCTGCTCTCCTTTGGCTAAGAGGCTTTGATCATAAACATTCCCCTGAGGTTTCTGGGAAAGAGCCTTGTAGAGAGGTGCTCAGATGTTGTCTCTCTGTGCTCTCTTAGGTCTGACCCTGCTGTAGCCACAGCTGCCACTGCACCCTCTTCCACAAGAACATCTTGCTAGAATATCCTCCTGAAAAAGTGAAATTTGCAGAATGACACCAAAAAAATATGATTTCATATTCAGATCCAGAGGTAATGGAAACTAGAGTTGTTTCTCTCCAGCTGATGCAGGTTTAATACAAATGCTTTTTTCCTGTTTCTTTATAGAGGTGTTTTGGTTGTTTTTTCTTCCACCACATTAGTGGGTGATACCATGCTGAAGTAGGATGCTGGAAACTGGATAATTTAGTGAAAGCATGAAAACGGGGAGCTTTTCATGTGATTGCTAAAATGGCTGGAAAATTCATATTACATGGAGTTTAGCTGGCTTTGAGTTTTATTTAATAGAGAATCTTGGATTCACAATTTATTAATTGATTTTGGGTTTTGTTTTTTTTCTGTTTTTTTTTTTTTTTTTTTAAAGATATTAGTTCTAGTTATTGGCAATGCATTGTTCTCAGACTGTTTAGTTCTGCATGTAATCTAGCCCAGTTTCTGAACAGCTAAGATTTGGACAAGTGGAATGCACTTTTCATTCAAATTCAGATGCTAACCAAAAGGCCAATAAAAACCTGCACTAAAATCTTCTTAAAATATCAGTTTTAATAAGATTTTATTTACTCTTTACTTTCAATGCATAAAAGATACAAAGATCCCTACGCAAAGGTGATAACAGCTCCCATCAAATATACATTTCATTTTGTTTTAAGACAGATGGGTCAGTTTTGACCTTTTCACAACTCTTGTTAGGATCTATTGTTCTACCAACTTTGGCATTGCTGATGCCCAATTTATTACCAGAAGTCAAAAGAGACAACAGAATCTTTCTAGCTTTGTTGCATATAAAAATTTCAATCTTACAATTTAGTATTTTTTCACAAGGTGCTGATTTTTAAAACTGATTAGAATGTTTGGGGCTTGCTACTTTTTCCATTTGAATAACAGAGATATGATTGGTTTGATTGTTGGTTGCTTTTTTTTTGGTAAACAGACAAAGCTAATGCTATGTCCCAACTTTATTAAACATGTAAATTATTTGCTTAAATGATGAAAGTTATTGTATTGGCAGGTTCCTTGTATTATTTATATTGCCCAATGGCACAGAAATGTCACATTACAATACCACTTCATTATTTAATCATCATTCCATTTTATATTACTCATGTTTGGATATGAATAGAAAAGGCCTATCAATTTCAGGATTCACATGTTACACTGTGCATAGACATTGAGTGAGCTGACTGTCACAACCACAATTCAGTGTTTGATACTTTATTTCTCTAAATTATTATGTCAGATATTTTGTTATAAATTCTGTATTTAAGTAAATACTTAATGGATTGTTCTGTAGAAAAAGTAATATAAAGCAAAATGTGCTTATTTTTGTCCTCTTTCTGTCTAGCAATACTTATCCTAACAACTGGCTCTGTCCATGTCCCTTTTGGTACAGAATCATTTTGTGAGAACAGAAGGTGTTTATTGTGTCACTTTGCCTACCCTGCTACGGAATTAACTTTTTTTCTTTATTTTTCTTTCTCAACACAAGTCAGATCCTGGGGTTTTTTTGCTATATGGAGACATAATTTCATTAAAAGTGAGTTAAAGTAAATTTTGTATGTACTTTGTGTCACTCTGTGTGATGATCCTCAAGGAACAGGAAAGCTGGATGCATGGGTCAGCTTTAAAGAGACAGAGGGTGGTAGGAGAAACCATGGCCAAAAGTGTTATTTCCCTCCTGGTGAAAGCCAGCACAATCTGTGGAGCACCATGAAGAAAATGTAAGCAAAAAGCAAAATCGTGAGGCTGAAGAAATTATATGTGTTTATTAAATGTACTGTATCCCTCAGTATGGAAGCAGTAAAATGAATAATGTAAAATGCTGAAAGAAGCTGAGAATTTTTTTTAGTCAGTAAGACATTCAGCATCTGTAAGAATGAGGTTGTTTAATACTACATGGAAAGATTTATTAATTCCCAAGGGTCTCATTAATCCTTACAGGACTAGGTGTGTATTAATACCAGGACTAGAAAACTGTCATTGTTTAGCAGCTGGCTTAAATGACCTCACTCAAATTGTATTCACATTGCAGAACTCTGTGTCCAAGTTTTTCAAAGCAGAACCTGCCTTTTTTAGGGGAAGCCTGATCTTGTTTAACTTCATGGAAAAATTAGCATTGGCAAAAGGAAAAGCTCTCCTGCGTCAATGAGAAACTTCTGTGTTTCACTGTAGATTGTTTCAGGACTTCAACTAATTAGCTCCTATGTGAGTGAAGGAAATTCCTTCAAAAGTTAATATAGCTCAAATTACCTACTCTAGAAGTGATCCTAAAAAGAGTTACTTCCTCAAAGGAATGAAAGCTCTGCAACAGTACATGGAATAATGGCATAAGCATAGTTTAAAGCAGCAGGTATCAATGACCCATTCTCCAAATCCTTTGCCCTGACACTGAGATCCCCAGTGGTCTTTTTGCTGTATGCTGCCATATGATGTGTGTCAAAGCCAGAGTAGGCACCTTAGGACTCTCTATTCTTATTTTACATTTCTCTCCACACACTGGACAAACTTACTCTTCAACATAAAATAATGTCAGAAGCTACAATGAGGTATATTTTAGATTTCAACAGTTGCATGTTATTTAAAAGAACTAGAGTTGTGAACAATGGCCTTACTTTGACATTTTTTAAAGGACAAACAACTGACCTAGAAATTGATCCAGTGGAGATGGTACTGAATATCTTCTATCACATTTTCTTTTCACAGTTTGTGGCACTGCTGAGGAGGATTTTTCTGCATGCTACTGTATTTGACCTAACATAGATATTCCCATGTAAGACATAAGTCCTTTATGAGCACACTTTTCATCTCTGCTAATACACGGAGAGAGCACTGCCATGATTTTTAAAAGGGACGTAACTCAGAGATATGTTTTAGCAATTATATACGTAGATTAAATCAGCAGACCTTATTGTTACCAGGCTAAGAAATTCAATACCTTATGGAAATTATTTAAAACAGAGAAAACAATTCCCCTCCCTCTTCATGTGGCTAAGTAGTCAGAGTTGTTCTTGAATTTGAGGTTCAGGTAAAGCCAAAACTCCTACTGTGGCCAGATATTCTTACCCAATATGCATAAATGCTGAATGGAAATAAATAAATTGTATCAAGTTTAAATGTAACCTCATATTTGCAATGTACCTATTAAAAAAATCAATTTTAGTCTTACATTCCTGTACTCCGTGACAATCCAGTGTTAAATACAAATCATGTTTTGAATATTGGTCAAATACTGTTCTAAACTGAACATTGACTCTGAGGACAATTGACTTGAGATTTCCTTTTTAATTTTGTCCTAAGGACATTTTTTTTGAGTCTTTCTTGATTATAAAGAACAAAGATTTCTGGTCTAGTCATTGGACCTGAAAGTTAACTTGAAATAAAAAAAATAGTCTGTGATCTTACTACAGGATTCTGCAAAAAGGACGCCTTTGGTTATACCCTAGTAGTGGTAGCTGTCTTACACTTTATTTTCTTCAGTGGGTTTTGTATGGGATTTTAGCAAAATTGATCAGTTTTCCTGAAAAGTTATAATTTTTCTTCTCTAATTATACTACCTTTCTAAAACCAGTGTAAAAAAATAAATGAAAAGTTCATTGTAGTCTTTAAGTCATTATCATTAACAAATATAACTTGTGACAGCTATGTACCTACATGGCTTCAGGGCAGTAATTATAGTTATCAGAACTGTATGCTAAAATATTTTTCTATGTATAGCTTTAGTGAGAGAGTGTTTGGTATTACTTATATATAGACCTTCATGCTTAACTTTATAATAAAACATCACTATTTACAACAGTATTTAATGTCAGAATCACATTTTCTTTACTTGTTAACTCCTTTGACCAGACTTTTCATAGTAAATAAAGAACTGATTTCAGTAGTTCTTTTCTTCATGAGCTATAATGAAAGATTTTTCAGTTCAGATAGAAAATGTTCAGTTACATGATGAAAATGTTGATCGTGTAGCCCCTTATAAGTTTTCAATCTATATTGATTCCTCACATAATCAAAATAGTATTAGTCAGGATCAAGGATTCACTATTCATTTTATTATCCCAGAAATTAAAATAGTTATAGCTGGAACGATTCATCATCTAGCTGCTGCTGCTGTTTAATGAAATGTACTAGGGTTTCTTTCAAACTGACTCTTGATACAATGCTAAATTATTCAGAATGGTTAATTACCTCATCCATGGTAGAAGTACCTAGTGCATCTATTGATTGATGCTCATTTGCATTTGGAACTTTTACCTGGAATGTTTTTTGGTGTCTCTATATTTCTTGCCAATCAGTGGCAGCACAAAGCTGTAACTTGGTATGTATGTATAATCTGGTTATTTATTTTAAATAAACTATCCGTTGTGCTTTCCTTTATAGAACTGTTTTCTCTATCTTTTTCCTACCTCATTACTTCCTCTTAACTTCTTGGGATGCAGATTTTATGCCAGTGTTTGGGGATTAATTCTACAACTCAGGTAATGTTAATAGAGGGTTGTGTTGCCTGGAGTCCTGTCTGTCTTTACATTGTTTGAAGCAGTGGAAGATCCATGAAGTAGGGTGTGATTAAACAAACACGTTCTAGTTTTGGCAGGTCTGCCTGACTCCTGCAGTGTGAGTGACCCAGGTGTTTGCAGGATTATAGGAGCCAGGAGCTCATGCAAGTCTGCTGCACATGAGGCAAATGTACTGCAGAGGCTTTGTGGTCATGGATAACACCCTTCTCAAAATAACTGCGGCTTCATAGCTTTTGATTCACAGCTCCCTTTTTCCTGGTTGGTTAAGCATGCAAGCAAAATAGATAGATATTTCAAGAGACACTCTCAGTCACTTTGTCAGTTATTTTTAGAGTTTTATGTCCCTAAAGGTATATGAATATACATCTGAAAGCCTGTTTAGTGTCTCTAGAGTGGTCCTTTATTCCCTGCAAACACAGCGGCTCCAACTATGTCAATTCATGTGCAATGCACATAGAAATCACTTGCTATCCTTTAGTTTTCTTAAGGGCATGGAATCCACACTCTTATCTTAAATATTTGCCTGTGCCATTCTAGTAAAAGCTTTATAATAAAATAAAATATACCGCTTACTAACCTTTCTGTTTTAAGTGCTGGAAAGCTGATACAGGAATGCTTTTTTAAGGTATTGGTATATAAAACATTTAAAATTCATACAAAAATTGTTCATTTTGTCAGGAAAATTTCTGTTAGAAAATAACATTTTATTAGAAATTGCTAATTTTCTAATTATTTGAAATAACAATCCTCTGCAATGGTGCTTAACCAGTGATAACATAAATGAAAACTCAGTTTTACAAGCTTGGTCAGTCTTCTGCCACCCTCACTATCTTTTAAATATGCAGCTGTTTCATTGCCAGCATTTTTTTGACTAGGACCAATGAGTAATAAGGGGAACACTGTCTTCACAGAAGGATATTTTACTAGCACTGTTGTCTTTAACCTATCTGGAAGATCTTCAAAGGCTGCAATTCAAAGTTATGTTCTAAATTTTAAAGCTTTTAGGTTGCTGGTGGTGCATTGCCTCAGTTCTGTTACTCGTGCTTGAATTTCTGCAATTTGCTTAGTTAGCTGTGAAACCATTGCCTTTGAACCTGAAACATCTGCCAAAATTCAGATATGAAAATAACATCAGTGAAAACTTGCTGTTTAACTAGAGACACTTCTGCACTATACTTAGCTATCTACCCAACCTTACCTTGCAGTGTAATAGATGAAAACGACAAAGTCGTTTTGATTTGAAAAGGGGGAGGGAAAAAACATTGATTTAAAATATTTAAAATATTGTGTGTGAGCTTTTGGTTTTTTTTTTTTTCAACCTGTTGTATTATCCTGGTTAGCTAAAGAATGTAAATATCTGGAAACAAGTCCACTTCCTAAAGTTTGCATTAGAAACCATGGAAAGTTTTACATCTTCTCTGCTAGAATGGAGAGTAATCACCTTGAAATGGTACTTGGATGCAGAAATTTGAAAGAAAATTGAAAGCATTTAGAGCTAATAAAAATGGATAGTTATGTAATTCTAAATAAGAAATCATACTCTGAAAATTTCTGCTTGCTGACTTTGTAACCATATGCATAAAAACCATTTGCTCTAGTTCATGACGTTTTTTCACTTACAGTGAATGCATGTGATTAACACTGTCATTTATAAATGTGAGTCTGGACTGCTTTTAAGAAATAATCACCTACCTGTGCTTTTACATTGTTCTTTCAGTGTTATAGAATAATTTTTCATTAGGAATAATCAGACACTGTTCATTTTCTTCAAGTAAGCTGAATATTTGAAGTAAGTGGTAAACGATTTATGTTAGGGTAGATTAGAAATTCTTCCCTTCTCTCAGTTTCTGTCATTGACTGCCAGCTCTCTGGAATACGTACAAGTGTCCTAACCAGAAAATGTCTAGTCTGTGTATGGAAATGCACTTATGTGCTTATTTGCTGCAGTTAAAAACAAACGAAGAAGAAAAAAAAAACAAGCAAAAAAAGTAAAACAAGGATTCAACTGTCTTGGATTTTGTGAGTTTAAATATGTAAAAATGCAGCTCAAAAATTAGGCTTCTTTGGCATCCTTGTTTCTCTCTCCTGGGGGTTTTATGTTACTTTCAAGAATGTTTCAAGATATATAAAGATGAGTGATGCAACTTTCAAACCTCAAACAGTGATTCAAATCTCTCTGACTTGTGCGTAACTTTATGTATGTATTAGATGTTTAAGTGCTGAGCTTTAACTTCTTAGCCTAATGACCTACTGCCATCAAGCTGGGGTTGAAGGTCCTGAATGAAGCTTGTCCTGGTTCAATTTGCCTCCAAGGAAATTAACAGGAAAATGCTGATATTTATTTTTGTGGCACTGGCAGGGGAATTCACAATTGAATCCACTCTTGGGTGGGAGGTAACCAGGACAGGAGCAGCATCAAGGAGCAATTTCTCCAGTGGGTGATAGTGAAAATCGTGTTCTTATCCTGCACTGACTCCGCCTGACTCACAGCAAACTGTGAAATTCATAATCAGGACAACTGTGGACCAGGTTATGCATGATACAACCCCCAAATTCACATTATAGCTTAGTGTATAACATTCACACATTGTTCTCAATCCTGACAGTGTTCACTGACCTGGAAGTCTGTGCCTGGGAACAGGTGAAGATGTAGTAAGAAAGCAAAGAAATAGATTTGTATTTGATAATTCTATTAACTATCATTTATGACTTTATCCTACTTCAAAATGACTAAGAAAACCCGATATTTAGGCCAGAAATTATTTTATGACCTGTTTAAACAAGTTATCATTTGGCTTTAAATTATAAAGAGAAATTTCTAATATGAATAACTTTTATCTGTACTTTTAATATTGTGATAAAGGAAAGAATTTTTAGTTGAATATAAGTCATATCAGCATGATATGCATTGCCACAGAGCAAATATTCATAGGAAAGAAGTATTTTCTGTTAGTATCAGAGTTATTTCCAAAGTTGTTAGGTTATGTATGCACTTGTTGAGTTCCTTGTTTGCTGCATGCTGCTGTATTATCACTGTAGACAGCTCCTTGATCCAGAAACACGTGATCAATGACCAGAATGAGACTGTTCCAAAGCATATGATTTCTTGTAAATTTTCCTTGCCCTGAGAAATATGGCTGACTGTAACACACATTCTATTAAATAAGCATTTAGCTTCTGGCTCGTTGGCAAGCTAAAATCATGTTTGCCAACTGTAGCTTCTGATCGGAATGGTCAGGCAAGCACAGATATAGGTAAGTCATTAAAAGAAGTTTTCGCAGCTGTCTCTCAGGCTCCCAAAATGCCCATTCTCACTGCAGTAATTAGCCAGAGCTGAGTTCCAGGGAGATGTTCATTCCCTATGTCAGAGGTCTGTGCTCACTGCTTCAAAAGTAACCTTGACTAAGCTGCACTCTGCAGTGTGTGAGCAATGTCTCTCTTCGGTGTGGGTCCTGGTCCTTACTCCAAGACTTGGTACAATACCTTTCTCCGGTCTCTGTTAATGACGTGTTTCCATGGATAGAAACTCAGGGTTTACACAAAAACCCCCACAGCACTCTACAACCAGGCATACTTTTTTTGATGAGTGGGAGGCCATTGGGGAAAAATGCTACAGAGAACAACTATTAAAAATTTTTGACAAAGCCCAAAATAAGGCATCTACTTTTCTCATGTTGTGTAGGGAGAATTAAACTTATATGTGTTTTTCTGAAGATTGCAAGCTTGGATATTAGAACCTAAAAAGGCAGGCTTTAAACACTAAGACATGAATTTATTTCATTACCTAATAAATCACTAAAACAAGCCGCACATGGGAGTTAAATAGAATAATTTGTTACTGTTCAGTATAGTCATCAGTCTAGACAACATAGGACCTAGTAAAAAAAAATATTTAGTCCTATATAGAAGATGATTTACCTTCACAAGATTATTTTACTGCAGGAAGATTTATTTGGGAGCTAAGACTGTGCTCTAGATTTTTTATGTGTTTTCTTAATCATTTCATGAACTGTTATTGGACCTACTGCTGAAACTTTATCTCCAGGATGCCTGAGACATCCTCACACGTCTATGATGGTTCACTCAGTTAAAAGCTGCTCTGCTCTGTGGACCAGACTATAAAAGACACAGCCATACACTCCTCAAGGTCTCCTGAAAATATTTTTGTCTTTAGTTATCGATGAATGATAGAATGACAGAAGAGCAGGGGGGAACTTAAGTGCTGATTAAAGCTCAAATGCTCTGTCTTCTGTGACTAGTGCTTTGGAATACATTATAAATGCCTTTTGAAAAAAAAAATTAATTTCAGGGTAACAAATCAATACTTTCAGTTAAGTCAGGCATCACTTCTGGCTGAGTGACACATGTTAGGGCAATATATGAATAATCCTTTTAATGAGTAATTTCTAGGGCACATTGAGGTAACTACTTTTAAGTCAGTAGTATAATTATCAGTAGAATGCTACTGTAATTTTTATTTCTGTACAAAGTGGGGGTAGGGGGAGGACACAAACTCTTTGTCCAAGAGCATACATACTAATCTATCAATAATGTTCAATGCATTGATTCTAAAGGAGACAGATAATTTATCAAGATTGGTGTGTCTGTATATACATACATATTTTACAGGTATGTCTGTGCATATAGATTTAGCAACTTCTTTATAAGCGAGTTTCATAACAGACCAATATCTTTCGAGAAAAAAACACTTCTAGTGCTTGACACACTAGACACAGAGAGAGGAATGGCAAGGAGGCTGCTTGGGTAGGAGTAAATGTGTGAAGAAATGGAGAAAATTAAGGAGTTCAGAACAGCGATGAAGATAAGCAGGCTTCAGAATTTTTCAGAAGTGAGGATTAAAAGCTTCAAATAAATGAAAACTATGGGGGACTCAGTGTCTGTGTGGGAAATGATAGAAGTGGTGAGGAGTCAAGTTGTGAAAAGATGTAGAAAGGATGTTCATATGGAGGGATTATTGGAGCCAGGACAGCACCAAGTTCATTTACTTTTTGACCAATTGGGTGAAATTCCCACATGTCTTTGTAGAAATAAAACTGATAAAATATAAAATATTGTGAATATGACTAAGCTAGGCAACACTTGTTTTGGTTCTTCGTGGATTTTTTGGTGTGTTAATTTAATTTCAACACAGCTTAGAGATCTGGGTTTAAAGTTCAATATGTTTTATACAAAAAGTGTGAGGTTAATGTCTTGATTCTTGTTGATACATTACTTCTGTCTTCCTTATCTTTCAATATTTCCATGGGAAAATAATGTATATTGCTCAAAAAAAGGGAAAAAAGAAAACCTTACAGTGATATAGAGACCTTCCTTGCCTCTTCAGTACTAATACAGACCATTTGGAAAAATCAGCAGAGCTTGTCCAAGATATCAGTGAACATCTCATCTCAATTATATCCTTCAGTGCTCCTTCAAAAGATAGAGCATATGCTTGGTATCTAAAAGGTAGAGAATATTTTCAAATAGGAGGAATGGACCAATGCTTTCTCTATGAGAAATCCAGCTCCCCACATAATATATTACACTAAAATTCTACTTTTCAAACCACTTTTTTATTTACTTCTATTTATGAAATCCCAAAGAGATGAAATTGAAATGTTTTTCCTCTTCTTTTTTTTTAATTGATCAATAATTTTCTAATTAAAGGCAATATGCAATCCTTTATTTATTAATAAAAAATAATTTTACCATTCTGTGTTAAATAATCTATGTAACTCAATTTCCAGCAACCTTAGCTACCATTTTTAGTTTGAGGTTAAGTAGAACTAACACCCCTTTATGTGACTTTTTCCTGTATTGGTTTACTTCTGAAATATGAATTACATATGCAAATTTATACTTCCATTTCTTTCTGGTTTGCTTTATGAAAAATTCATAAAGAACTTCTATTCTTGCACCTAATTTTTGTGGTTTTTTTTTTTAGATGTAACTGAGATAAATGTTTATGCAAGAGACTGACTTCAGTTTCTGTAGCTTCATTCATGTAATAAAAGATAGGCTGTGGTCTAAGTAGTTACTTGAGTTGTTTTCAGCATAATGATGGATATTCCACTCCTTAAACTCTGTGCTTTTATTCACACACTTAAACAAGAGAATCTAAAATCTTTATTTGATCTAGTTGAAGTTTTTAAGAAGAGATCATTGCATTTATATTAGTTTAGTTATTACTTCTAGCCAATATGTCATTTTCTGTTGGGCCACAGAATAGACCAGAGGCTTTTGTGTTTGCGAATGAGTCACAAGCTTTGATGTCACACTGACAATCTCTTTCCAGAACTTTGTATACACAGAGTGCACAATCAGAGTTATTAAACAAAATGTTTACTGGACTGCCTTCTCTAGAAGAGTTTAAGGGATTTTGTTTTTTCAATAGTAATTTAATTTTTTAAAAGCTAACCTTATTCAACAGTTCTTTGCCCTGGCAGTCCTTTATCCTGTGTTATTGCAAAAAGAAACAGATTTCTTTTACTTTATATTCAAAAGCATGTAGCTCTGTTAGATTACATGCAAATGAATGAATCAAGGGCTGACTCTTACTTCCCTGGAATAAATAGAATATACACCACTGAATATAAAAAGGGTAAGATTGAGGTTTAAAAATGAGGAGTTTTAAAAATAATAATTCACAGAGTTTGTCATCATGGATGGTTTTAAAATATGCCTTTTTTAGCGAGCCAATCATTTTCTATTATTTTATCTTAAGATGAACAGTGCAGATTCAGGAAAAAAGAGCTAGGTTCAAATGATGAAACTGAATGGCTATCTAGTTAAAATACTCAAGTCAAAAGTGTTTTACATTGAAATGCCCCTGAAAATTCCAAACCCCTCATATTGTTTAATTTTTTTCCGTTATCTGCAAAATAATATGTTTTCAATGTTTTTTATTTTTACTGTGCTCATGCATTTTTAGATTGCAGTTGTGTATGATTTTGTATTACCATGATGAAGGTTTTTGTCATCCAAATATAGATGAAAGTTAATCACTTTAACTTCAATACTCAACATAAGCATGTATATGAACATACTTAAGTATGTGTGTTTTAAGTGCTCTGATAAACCAGATATTACACTTCAACAACTGAAAAAACCCTTTGTGTAGAGTGTGTTTTGCATGCAGAAAATTAAAATTCACTGAAATGCAGAGAATAAATTACCAGTAAAACCAAACATTCTTTTGTTAGTATCAGACAAGTGTGTCTTTGGGCAGCTGTTCTTTGTTTGCTATTTTAGCATGTATCACATGGACAGAGAAAAATTAAAACTGAGAAATATTTACATAGAAAAATAGTTCAATTTGTGTATTTGGGCTGAAGATATCTTGAATGTGGAGACACTAGGGACTGGGAAAGTACCCTGGAGAAGTTTCTCTGGATGCATGGCTAGGTCTCAGGCTCTTCCAGTGGCCACTATTGGGGGGTGGATTCAGCGGACCTTTGGCCTGTTTTGGTAAAACTGTTCTTAGTTATACTTTATAAAGAGACAGGGCCTAATATCTCTCCATTGTGTTGAAGCACCAAAGGCTATGGGTGTTGTTGTGGGTCACCCCCACACACCTGCTAGCAGTGATAACAAAGAATGTGAGAATTCTCAGATAGCATTTCTGCCATTCTGAGACTCCAGCACACAAGTGAGATGTCAGTAGAATATGTACCTCTCCAAACACTAAGATGCTGCATTCTCTGTCATGCTTTATTAATGGCTTCATGTTTTATGTGAATCAGTTATATAGTACCTTGTACTAGCTGTGCTCATCTTAGTAAATAAAACAAAAATTTGAACAAATACCGAGATTATGTTTGAGGACCTTAAAGCATCAAATACAAGCAGCTTTTCTAACATGTAGAAAACACTGATCTGTTTTTATGCATATTATTTCTGCTGAATACTTTCAAATGTCTTACTTGAACATCATGAAAGTGAACATATTGAACTTGACTTAACAAGTACCACCATGCCACAATATTCATTTTACACATACTTGAGTTACAAGCAAATATCACCTTGGGTCTTATGTGTTCTACAAATCCTCCACAATCATGACATATATGTCAGAATTTAACTTCGGCAGTGCTACCATCTTTCTTGACATATTCAGTCCTTTCTCTGATTTGTGTAACTGCAGAATCATACTTAGGAGAGCACCTACATGAGGTACAACATTGTGTTTTGATTATATCCCCATAATATTTTACAATTAAAATTTATGGCATTAGTTATTCCATTTCCAAAGCAGCCCCTATTTTAGAAAATCCCAGATCTGAAAATAAAATGCCTGACTTAACAATCCATATTATTTTATGTGCATATGGATTCCTTCTTTCATAAAATACAGGTACTTCAGATGGGGTTCCTTCATCCTTTTTGTTCCATTATAAAAATGCAACTCTGTGAAGTAAAAGTGAGCTACAGAAGCATTTGGCATTCTCTGGCATCAGAGATATTTTAATCAGAAATATCTTTTTGAAGTCTCTGCTATCAAAGGAAATGGTCTTTTATCTCGTCTTACCTCCATATATAAAATTTCCAGCAGTGATCGATAGAAGAAAATTTGTGAAGAACCTTCCAATGTCCATTAGGAAACATCTCTTATTAGTCCACACCATACAAAATGTTACAATCAAGATGTAACAGCCATAAAAATGTAATGCCAGCCCATTTGCAGGCTTTCGGAACATCTCCGTATTAACTGAAAAATTAAAAAATATAGATAAAAAGTTCTTAAATGATGTCTGTGTAATATAGATCCCCACTGCCTTCTGTAGCTTGTGAACATATGTAACACAGGAAACACATGAAACATATGTAAGATATAAACCCAAGAATTTATTAAAAATATTTTGACTGAAACATTAATATTCTACTGAAAGAATATAGTTATATATTCAGATATAATTACAAGTGAACAAGGAAGAACACATCCATACAGAATACATTTCAGAAACTTAGTTTGTACCCCTTTTCCTGGTGCTATGCTCATCCTTCTCCAGCTCCTCTGGGCCGTAATGTTGGGGGTTTCATGCTGGTAGACAGCAACCTGAAAGGAACATGTGAAGGGAGCACATGAGGTTCTTCACTATGAGGCATATGATGTACACATCAAGAAATTGCTCTTCCTCCCTTCAGGATCCACTAGGAATCATTTTCTGATGTTCGTTAACTTGCTTTTGCGCCTACCTCCTTCTTCATTTGTCCACAGCTCCACATAACACCCAAATTTACTATATGTGTTGCCTTGTACTTATGTTGATATGATTTCTTCGTTCCCTTTGTTGTCCCTAAAGCCAGGTATGTCTAGGTCTTGGTATGCATGGTGAGCTGTTTACAGCCAAGGGATCTTCCATACCTGCAAACCTCTGTGCTGTGACTGTGTCCCCATGTCTCCAGGCTGATCTCTTCTGTTTCTTTGCACTACCTCAGTGCATCAGAGCCTTTAATATTCCATACTATGCAGAATAACTTGTTGTTGTGGCTGTCTGCAGTTTTTGTACGTTTGTACAGCTTGTGGGTAGCACGGGGAAGTCGGAGCACAGCACTAACGTAGTAGAGTGCCACGATTTGTCGTGTGGGAATCAAAAAGAAGCTGCATGCCTGGGGTGCGCATTTTTGTTATACATCTTCATAGCCCAGTGCTTGGATATCATCAGCCTGTATACCAGGCAAAACTGCATTGAGTGTTTGACAGATATTTTAATGCAGGGCAGCACAAAAAGGCTGAGGGGAGCTGCTGTAGGCATTATGCACAGTGAGTCTGTAACCAAAGAGAGGGGAAGGCGCACACTCCACTCCAGAGTACTAACACAAAAGAATTTACAGGACACAAAAATGATCATATACAGCAAGACATTTATGTCAAGACAAGACTTAATTTTGCAGTCTGGGTGATGTATACAAAAACTGAAAGACGAGAAAACTGAAAGAAAAGGATGAGTTTAGATTTGGTGTTTGAGTCATAAACATTAATGCTGTGATTTACCAGCATCTGATCATTAAGATTAGCTGCTTAATTATGTGTTTTCTTGGTCTGTCTCTCTTAATTTTTTTTCACAATTTTTTTCCATCAGGGATTAAGGACATATACTGGCTTTGAAACCCCTGCTGTATAGTGAAAACCAGAAATCTTTAAGAATACTGTAAAAATAACCTGAATGACTATTAGTTTTAGAGATCACAGTGATTGTTGTAAGGTTTTAACCTCTTGTGTAACTAGGGAAGGCATACAATATGAGTTATTGCATTTTTATAATAAGGAATTATTTAAGGGCTAACAAAAGTGGAAAGTAAAATTAATGATCTAATGTAGAATTATAAAAGATAGGAAACAATGTCTAAGTTCAAATTACTATTTTGACTAAGGCATATTCTAAAATCCTTCAAATTTGTGATCTCAAGTAAAGAAAACAAATTAAGGACCTATTTTACCTTCAGTTTTAATCTGATTATACCCTTAGGTATACTCTTCTTTGCATTGTTTTAGTTTTAAATGTTGATAGATATCCTATTGATTTGGAATTAAATACTGCTGCTTAAAAAATAATCATAGCTTTGTCCTAGTCCAGATAGCATTGTGATATTAAGATTGCATTGTTTATAAATCTACATTTTGATTTAGAAAAAGTAGAAGGAAGCAGCACAAATTAAAATTCTTTCTTTCAGTCTTGAACACTTCCTCTACCTGCTAAAGTCAACTAAAAGGTTCCCCTTTACCTGCAGGAAGCTAAAGTGGAGTTAGGGCTGACGAAACACTGAATGTTTTTGTGCAGCCTTTCTTTCATCTGTCACACAAGTAATTGTGTCAGTGACACCTAAACAGGAAACTACACGCCAAGTAAACACCCACATTTTCTCAAAAGCATGAAACAGAAGAAATTTGAGAAGGCTCATGATCTGTCTCACTTTAAACTTCTGAACTGGTAATTTGCATATTTCTGCTGCAGACAACCTCTTTTCCTAAGACTATAAGAAATTAATGCTTGGGATGTTTATTTAAAACTTTCTTCTATATACTGCAAAATAGCTTCAGTTATGGAATCAAAAGCTTTTGCTGCTGTAATGAACTTCATTTTGTCTAGCTCTTTACAGTAATTCTGCTACTGTCTTTCTAAGACTGGTGGTCAATGTTTCAGGGCAAACATTTGTGGCCTCCTAGCTACACTGAGGCAACCAGAATAGTTTGAGATAAGTTGCTGAAAACATTATGACAAATGGGGCTGGTGATTTTTTCACTGGAGATTATCAGTATTTTAGGACCAATTTAAAGTTAAGACTGCTAGAGATTCCCTATATTAACTGTCTGCATTTGGTTACAGACATCAATGAGAAATCTTTATCTGTCAGGTGAAGCTCGCAAACACATTTGCCCCTGCTATTTGAAAACAGCAAGAAATGACAAATAAGATTTCTGAGGAATTTAATGGCCTTTTGAATATGTGCTAACATAACATTTATTTCATATTTGCTTTTTTTCCCTAAAATATATTCATTTGCACTCTGGGAATAAACTTCCATGGTACCTGTAATCTGCAACAGCTGCACTGTAACAGTGGTTTGGGTCTTGAAATCAGAGAAACCTTTGTAGCTTTCACTTGAGAATGAAGCTCTGCTTAAGCTTTGTAACAAATTTTCACTCTCTACATCAGTCATAGAGGGTGATATGCAATATGTACTTCATCGGGTCTTTCTGGTCTTGTTAAAAAATTGTTAATTTTTGCCAAGTGGTGGGGAATTAAATCAGGTAGACTGGAAAGGACCATATCATAGAATCGGAATCCTTGAGGTTGGAAAAAAAACCTCTAAGATCATCAAACCCAACCATTAACCCTACACTGCCAAACTCACCACTTAAGCGTGTCCGTAAGTGCCACATATACATGTATTTTAAATATCACCGTGAATGGTGACTTCACCACATCCCTGGGCAGCCTCTTCCAATCCTTGACAACCCTTTCAGTGACTAATTTTTTCCTAATATCCAATCTAAACCTCATCTGGTGCAATTTGAGGCTATTTCTTGTCATTCTATCATTTCATAACTTTATTTTTAATTTGAAAATGTTTATTTCTTATAAATAAGAAAGTGATAGAAGTCTCATTTTAAAAGGGAAATACTCGTAACCAAAATAATTTCAATCAATTTACCTGAAATGAAATAATGACATATTGGAGAACAGTATTTTGCTGCTTCAGTGTGGTATAACTTTATAATTGCATACTCCTTTACTTTCTATGTTGTTTAAAATATCTACCTTTTAACTGTGGCTCTTCTGTTACCTTTGCACTTTAAAACCAGATTGTGCTCAAATTGAACTGGCTCAAAGACCTTAGTTCTGCGCTTTTCACTGAGCACCTGAAATACTGGAATGGAAAACTTAAGCTTGGACAGAGTATATGCTTTTTAAGTTACGTTAATAGCTTAGGTTTATTAATAGCTTAGGTTTATTCCCTCTTGTGCTATATATGATCAAAAAAGTTTCTCATTAAAGTGTGACAGTGCTTTATATTGCCTGTACATAAAACCTCCATGGTTATTATACAAAAAGAAAAGGCAAATGACAGTTGGTGTCAACACTAAACAGCTTAGGGAAAACTATTTCCTCAATATGTATGTAATTTAATTGAAATGCAATATTTCATGAATATTAGAAAGTGAGGCTTTATTAAAAATGGCAAGGAAAGTGAAAGCATGACTGTTTAGAGTAACAAGCAGCACAAATTTATTCATTCAATACATCACTGAATTATTTAAAACTCAGCAAAGCACAAGGTCATGGAACACTTTTGGCAAGTATGCACTTTTGCATGATGCATTTCCATAATTCCACTACATCCATAAAGTTAATCACAGCTTTGGCATGCAAGCCTGCTTCATGCACTAAGCTGAGCCAGAAAAAGGCTCTGAATTAAAACTTAGGAACAAACCAAACAACTGACGCTACAAATGATTTGTGATAGTTGAAAGCAGATGTGAGCTCCCTAATGCTAGCAATTCTTACAAATATTTAATTTACTAAATCCCATATTTACTTGCAATACACATTTACAAGTGAAAACCTGTCATTGGTCTGGAAACACATCAAAATTAGTGTGCGCACACACATTTTGATGCCACAAGTCTTCTTGAGGACATAATCATTCTGTAACAAGTGAGAGCTGACAAGAGGTGTCCTTTTGAACATGGGGAAGGGAGTGGTTGAGCTATTCTTGGAAAAAATGCATGGAAATTTAGTCAATTTTCTACTGTGCGAATTAGTACTCACCTGTCCTGAGTGCAGACTGACTGCTAACAACTTCTGCAGACTACTAAATCAGAGAGGCTTAAGTATGCAATTTTCAGAATTGCATTGTCATTTCTACACTTCCTGAAAGACAATTATATATGGGAATGTCATAAGGCTTAGGGCTTCTTCTCAGAGTATATTTGAAATTCTAAGAAAAAACTCAGGGAGTTTTTAATTTTGCAATAGAGTTTTTGCATTCAGGATTTTGTATCCCGTTTCCGTACACCTCAATCTATTAATGAAGGCATGAGTTTGAGTATGATTTCAAGGGCTCCCATAACCACAGTCATGCAGTACCAGCTTGAAGACTGTATATTCTGTATGGATTCTGATTTATGGCTAATTTATAACTAAGTAGCATTAGAATTGTCTTGATATATGTGATCGAATTCTAGGCAGAGGACTTCCTAATATAACAAATAGTAATCTACAGACAGTGATGTTTTCCTCTTTGCATGTTTTGAAAGATCTCTGTGCTAGCTGAGAGCTGCTGAATGTATTTGTTGTTTCCCACACACACACAGAGGAAGCTATGCATCAACCAGACTTTCAAAGAAGAACATGATTTTCCTTTGAAGGCTTGGTGGACCTAATTTTAATTTTCAATACTTTGCTCAATTTATTTATTGTTCAGCTCAGGTTTTCTCCAAATTAGTCTTGAAATAGATGTAATTTATCTCAATATATTCTAAGACAAATGCAGAAGTGAAATGAAAGAGACAGTATCTAAATTTTGAATATTTGCAATATGCTGAGTATATTTTTTCAGCACCTTGAATCTTAAGAATTGTTTGGTTGTGTTTAAAGAAGAATGAAATATTTGAAGTTGCAATTTTTAAAACAGTACCTTGATTCTATACAGGTTGTTTATTATTTGATTGACTTCCAAAGAATTCTCAGTTCTACTTTTCAAAAAGTAGATATTTTAATCTGTTCTGCTCTATATATAGCAATCAGTGAGTTTCTGCTGAGGTGATGCATATAGATAACTTATCCAATCACTTTGCTGCCTTTAAGAGAAATTGCTTTATAAATAGTTTTGGATCTCTCTGATTAATAACAAAAATCGATGAGATTTTTATTTTGTATATGTAGATCCCAAAAACTCTATATAAAATTGCAAGTGTTTTAATAGTTACAAATTACTAATAAAATCTGGAAGGTATTAACATCTTTAGAAATTGCTGAAGGTTTCCTTTTGTTGTTAAATCTTGAAATAGTTTTCTTGCTAGAGAAGAAAACAGAGATAATACTATGAAGATAAGATGATCTTTAGAGTATTTATTGGAAATAATAAGCAGCCATTTCTTCCACATTTTTGCATGTATTGAACATTGTCACTGAAGAAAATAGATACTTTAGTCAATCACTTTAAGTGTTTTATGTGTGAACTTCATTATAAATTTCACATCACTATAAATTTGCCATTTATTCAAAGCTGAAATAGAAACCGCTTGAACACAGAGTCAATTGGCAAGAAGTTGCCATTTTGTTCGGTGAGTTTGTGTGCAGACAACCTGTTCATCAGTTTCTAACTGTAGTTCTACAGAGGACAAGTTGCAAAACGACTTATAACCCCACAGATAATTATATTTGTGTAAGCACAGAAGATATGTAGCAATGATCAAAAAGGCTTTCCTTAATATTTTAAGGATATTAAAGGATATTTATTATTTTAGGATATTCAATATTTCAAGGTATTACCAGTTTGATCAGAAGTCACATATTCAGTGCCACAACCCTATTTTCAAAAGCCAGTAGAACTACCTTTATGAGACCCTGCTGGAGACAGAATTGGATTCCTTTTGGATGAAGATAAATTAGGAGGTAACTCTTGTGGCCACATCAGTATATGAACAGGTGGGTTTTAGGAAAAAATCCAAAGACCAGAAAAAAACGCCTTTGCATTTTTAGTTTCTAATTTTAATATTTAGAACTAAGAAAAACAACCTGCACAGTTGAAACTCGATATTGACAGTCCAAAAAGTATTGTTGGAGTTCTAGGATGATTTTTAGTAAGAATTATTTGTGTCTTAGAAATGTCAAAAGTGCAGCTGTGTCAGATCTTTGGAAGAGTTGAATGGATTTAATCTTCTGTCTAAATCTGTGATTGGCTTATTGAAGATGGTAGCTAAGTACCTTATGCTTATAGTTCCACATTATGATAAAGTGTAATATTCAGTAAGATAATACCCATATAATTATACTATTTTTCTCCCCATCAATCTAATCAAAACATCAGCACTTTTGAAATGCTCAGTATTGTTGTTCTAAGTACCACGGTCACAATAACTAATCCATTTATTGTATCATCTCCTACTGGTTTAAGACACATGAATAATAATTATAGACAATTATTATTCAAAAAAGTTGCTATATACAACCTTACTTAACATTGGAAGACAAAGCTCAACAAAATTTTGTGGAACAAAAAATGGGTCAGTCCTGATCTATCTTTAACTGCATTATATGTGTGCCTTATTTGTTGGCATTTAAAAATACTAATTTGGAGTTTTATGAGAGGATAGCCGACATCTTCTGTTTGCATTCAGCCTAACAGTTTGTTGTTTACTTTCTGTATTAATTTAGCTGTAAGTACAATGAAACTGTCACTCTGATGTGACATTTTGACTTCAGATGTTAGAAAAACAGCAAATTATGTCTACCAAACATGCAGAGCCTTTGCTGTCACAACTTATGCATTATCTAAAGACAGATTCTTTTAGCTGCATGTTTCCAATAGGAAATCTCACTCCAAAGACAGCTCTATAAGAATCTAATATATAAATCATGGGTTATCTGATTTTATTGCCCCTTTTACTCATGAGTCTTGAAAGCCAGACAGTTTGCAGGAAAGGGACCAAGAAAAGATCTGAAAAGATTATATTGTTTTTCTAAATTACTCTTTGGCTATGCTTAAGGGAATTTGTCTTATCCTTAAGCAACTGGTTTGATGTCATTCCCTGAAGGTTCTGCTAAAGTGGTTCTTGTGTGACCTAACAGATAATAGTGCTGGGGTTTTGAGATGCCTGTTCTGCTCACCCATAATGTAAGCAGTCTTAGGAGGAGCACAAACTGCACTTTTAATGTATTTAGTAAAAGCCTCTTTTTAGAGGTGAATCACAAACAGTCCAGATAGTCTATCTCAGATCGTATCACCAGAAATTTGTGAGTCTTCCTAACAGTAATTCCCACTGCAGCAATTAACCCAGATAACCACTCTCCAGAATCAAAGCTCTGTTTTGTTGACTCCATTTGCCTGTTTTTTCAGGCTCTGCAGATCCCTGGAGAAAAGACAAACACAAAGAGAAAGAATAATAGGGCTGGTCTCAGAGGAGAAATCATCATTCTCTATCAGAACCACACCCTGGGTGACAAGGATGGTACAGTCTTCCCTGCTGATTTTTCTACAGAGCTGTTCCACCTGTGCTCAGGTACAGGTCCTCTGGGTGGGCCATTGATCACACAGGTCTGAAAAAACCATCACTACTTGGAACTGATAATGCGGGAGCAGAAGCCACCGTAGATGACTTTGATCTCAGACTCCTGGAAAATGAGTTCCTTTGGGGAATGGAACTTGCTGCCTCCCTGGCCAAAGGAGTGAAGTTTTTCCCCAGAAGGGTCATGTTTGTTAAGATTCCTTCACATGTTTCTACAGAGCCTTGTCCACAGAACTGCCATTCCCATGGATAATGATCAAGGAATACTTCTGGGAGTGAAGTTATGAGATACTGGTAACTTCTGGGGAGACACAGCAGCTCTGTTACTGAATGATGGACAGGTCCATGGACTGAAGAATGTTCCTGTTAAGGGTTGTAAGCAGCTTGTTCAACTTCACAATAGATCAAAGATGTGATTCTAGTGAATCGAATGCAATGCAATCCTCAGGCTGCCTGTATTTTAAATATGACATCTAGGGTGTGAGTGCTGCTGAATTCTGCAACAACATCCTACGCATTAGTGAAAACAAGCAATAGATTTTATGGTCTTGTGCCAACACAGAGTTGTTCTTTTGCACATGGGTTTGCCGGACTCTATAAATTAATAAAAATTGCTCATGTTAAATGCCTCTGCATATATTCTGAAGCTACGGATATTTCTGTGAGATAAAATATTACAAAAATGGAACAGGTATAGAGGATGGTCTTGCTTGTTAAAATGTTATGGAAGATTAAGCTGTGAAAATCCTTTCTGTGACCTTGCCTTATGAATAAAACACTGCTTGTTCCACTGGTGGGTGAAATTAGAAAATGCAGAAGAAAGGAATATGACAACTATCAGTCCTTATGAAGTTATGTCCCTGTTGCAAGCTCTGTGGGACAAATTGTAAATCATGTTATCCAAATGAAGACCATTTCAATTCTAATCACCACTATTAATATGCAAATTTTCTAAACCCAAATATTCCCACTACAGTAAAGTACACATTTACTTTGGAGAGTAACAGACATCCCATTTTTAAAAACTCCTTTTTACCATTTGTACCTCAAAGGCCCTACATCATGGTTCTTATGCTTACTATCAGTTTTAAAAATAGACTGATTTCTCCCTGACCATGTCAATGACACTACTTCAGTCAGCAAGATTTTGGATTCCCATTAGTGCTCTATTTCTCTCCTTAGGGATCTATGGCCTCCTTGGCACTGCTGCTCTCTGTTTGTGGCTCCCCATTAGGCACTGCATTGTGCTGCCACTAGACCATGGGTCTAGCTGGCTTATGATCATTTTACTCTCCATCATATGGATTTTATGTCATTACAATGTATTAGCACTCTTAATATCTTCACCTTTCTAAATAGCTAAGCTAGCTCATTTTTCTGTGAATTTGTTTACAGCTTGCTTCTTTGATGGGATTTGGGTATTCTCAAGAGCCAAATGAAAAGAAAGTGTGTTTAAATGTCATGGGCACACCAGTGGCTGCTGCAATGCAGTGAAGGAATGTAAGGAAATGCAAGGAAATGTAGGTAACCTTTACACCATTTTATGTGCAGCTCTGTTTATGGCAAATGGAGGTGATGGCATGTCTGTATTTTAAGTGAGAGTATTGAACAGATGTATTACAACCTCATTATACAATGTTCTAATAACCCTGATATTGTTTTTAAAGGGACAATTGCCTTTCTTACTACTGTGTTACACACAAAATTGAGACAAGCCACAGAGGAATTAGATATTTTACTATTTTATTAATGTTACTTTACGTGAAAATTCGCAACAAAACAAGAACCCCAAAACTTTCACAAAATACCCAAATTTTCTGCTTTCTCTGCTCTATGCAAAAAAAAAGTGAATCAGAGAGAACTAATCAAGGATGTTTCTTCTCAATCTATCAATTTAATGTTTAAAATAATAGTTCATCAGAGACTGCGCTCCTGTTTTATTAACATTAGCTACAATCTTGGAGTCTTAAAAATGTCTTAGGGTTCCTTTGTCTGTATCACCTAAGTATTGTACTTTGTTAATAAATTTAATAACACTCCAAGCACGACATTTTAATTTTAGCTACAATAAAACTCTTATGCAAAATCTGGGGGTTAAAGCTAATTGACCTTCTGTCTAGAACTGTTCTTCAGCCCTTTCCTTTGTTAGAAAGGAAAATGGTTGTAAATACCTGGAAGAGTCACCTGTAGGCTTGGGCAGATTTTCTAAATATCATTTCTTGAGAGTGTTATAAAATTATGCTGCCTAATGTAATGTAGATCAGTCAGAAAGATATTGCCTGTCTTAGTAACCATGCAATCATATGCAGTATCTAAAAGATGTCTGATACACTTCCCACAGGAATTAAAGAAAGAGGGCTATCAGCAGTCATAGAAGAGAAAATACAATTTTTTTTTTTGTTTTTCACAAAATAGTTCTTGAACATGTGCTAAAAGAGTGAAAATATAATTTTTTTAAAAATGTAGCCTTTTATAAATTTAGATAATTTGTGGGATTACACAAACTACACAACAGCATTGAATTTGTGAAAACCTTTTTCTTCAACAACTTTCAGCTACTTTTTCCCACAAATGTGATGGTAACTGGACAATCTGTAAGGGAGATTCAAGTGACTGTAACAGTGGGGTTGAATCCTGAGGTGTTTCGGGCCGTATGTTATGAAACTGCGGCAGAGATTGAGCAATCTTTAAACTAGACCCATCTTGTGGTAAGTCTCTGAAAGCCCCTTTGCCCTCAATGTGTCCTCAAATATAAAACTGTGTAGTAAGGAGTTAGTTTGGAGGTATAGAAAAGTTAACTTTACTAATGAAGTCTTTCCTAATCCTTTCTTCCTTTCTATTCTCACATCTGAAGGTGTTCAGGGATCTCACAGGATTGTCTTCAAAGATTTTAACAGAGTAATACAAAGATATTCATACAAATGCCAGAAAATTCCTTGCAGGTGCTGACATATGGATAGAATATATCTCTCTGGGGTTTTTTGCTAGGACTCCTCATCAGAATTCATACTCTCATCTAGAAATTACATTTTCAAATAATTATGGTTGCATCATTTGCAGGAAAAATAAATAGTTATAAATCTCCATTGTACCTTTAGTAGTTTTTCACCAGTAATCATACCTTGGTTGCATGAAGATAGAGACAAATATGTTATCAGTTGTGATGTAAGTTACCAAAATGCTTGAAGTAGAGAATTTCTTAGAGAAAATGCTTCAGCAGACTGGAAAATAAACTTAATTCACACTCGATTTTTGAAAATAATTTTGCCTATGGAATTTGGAACATAATAATAACTTGATTGTTTTAATATTTAAAAAATATTTTATAGTATAAAATTAAAACCTCAGGAGGAAAAAAAGAAGATCTAATCCCTCCTAAGACCATGCCTGATCTGGAGAATTTGCTTGAAGCATCCATCAGTTTCAGTCTCGCAGGGAGCCGGAGAAGTCAGCTGTATGCTGCTTCCTTGAATAAATACATTGGATTAGTTGAATTCATGGCATACTGAGTCAGAAGGAACTCTTTTTCTTGCCCAGAAGAGGGAAATTTACAAGTTTGGTAAGCACCGTCTACGTAATACAAGAACAATACAATAACCTGCGCATATAACTACTGAGTTGAAACTGGCATGAATCATACATAAACATAATTGCTTAAACTGGCTAACATGTATTATGAGCAGCAATTGCTTTTTTTCTCCAGAACCACTTAGTAGGAGAAAGTCCTGTGTGTTCAAAAACTTTACATGGTAAGAAGGATGTTTTAATTATTTTATTTTCATTTATTTTATCACCAAGTAAAGATGTCATGCTTTGTTTTGGTTTTTTTTTTCATTAACTGAAAAATATGCAGTCATTTTATATTCTTGTACTGAGATAATGATCAAAAAGAAAGCAGTAGGTAAGGTCCTTGTTTAATATATGATTGTAAAATATTGATTCCATGTTTAATTCTGGCATTTGATAAATATCGTAATGGCTATTACTTGTTAAAAATTATAATATTGCAGGAAAAATTACTTTACTTAGCAGTTTTTAATAATACATTTGTAAATATGGATATTTTATAGTATCACTTAAATTCTTCTGAATTATCCAAAAGGTTCCAGGCTGTGTTGTGGAATTATCTCATATTAAAAGATCTGAAAAGTTTCCAACTTACAGAGATAAAAAAATGTTGAAATGTTTCTTTCTCCAATTATATCTGAACTAAACTTGGCTATTTTTATGTTATATGCATGCTATTCTAGTTCCTAAACTATTGTATTTTAAAACTATCAACCATCAAGTTCTATAGCAGCAATTAAAGGTATCTTTTTGGTCTAGGATGTATGAAATGCACTAAAATTTGTGTAGCTGTTGTTAATGGCATAGTTCGTAAAAAAGTAGATGTGACTGAGAAGAGTATTAGATTTCTGTTGTGATATTTGATCAGATGGAACTCTCTGTTCTTCTCCAAGCAATTGTACTCTGCAGTAAAGAAGAGACAACACCAGTAAATAACAGAACCTGGAGAGAGAAACTGGGTGTTGTTTTAAGAGCACTTGAGGTAGGGAAAGGGAAGGCAACCATAGACAGAAGAGACTGTGTTAAACATTGATGAAAGATGGTACCAGGTGTTTTCATGCCTCAACATGCAAAGGGGTTGGGGACGATAAAAAAAATGTAAATTCCTTTGTTTGTCATTTCCATATTACCAGATGAATTACACAAGCAGTCACCAACCCAGATGAACTGTCACTTCAGCTCTGTGCTTCAGGGGAGAGCTGCAAACATGAGGTGGTTGTCATTCTCAGTGGAACAAGAGTCAGTGGGAATTAGAGTGGCAATACTTGCAGGATCTTCCTGCATTTTCTTCCCCATGTGGCCACTGAAGTACTGTGTGAGTACCAAAAAAACTTTCCTTGCTAGTGTCTGGTTTTGGAAGGAAGCTTTGAGGTAAGCAGAAAAACATCACTGAAGATATTTTGCTGCCATCTGTCCTCAACAGGATTGTAGCCCTGTGGAAGAAGATAAATCAGGGTGATAAATTCTGTGTTCTACAAGCTTCAAAGCACAGAGTCTGTATCATATCAAATTAAGAAATATATTATAATCTCTTAATATGAAGGCAGAAAGCCTATTTAACATATTATGCCAACCAGAGATAGCACGGGGAAGCCATCAAAGCACTTCATAGAAAGCGAAGAAAAATAAATTTGCCTCAGTGGCCAGTGCTCAAAATTATAAATGCAAAAGAAAAACATAGAAAAAAAGAACTAGTGAGACTTCAAAATCAGAAGAAAGAAAGAAGACTGAAAATAACTTGAGACTGCCTAAGGCAACCATTAAAATCAATGAGACACAAAATATCTGTGGAAATGTGAAGTATAACTCAAATTCACTGAGAAAAATAGTTAAATTAATGTAATTGCTGAGGTAAGCATCAGAACACCTTTATGTTTTGTAAATTTTTTGAGATTTTACTTTTAAATGAGTATAATTTTCTAAACACAGAAGAAGGTAAAAGTCATGTGTGATATGTATCGTAACTCTGTGAAATTAAGTAGGACTGCAAGACCAAAAACAATAAAGAAAATACCAGCAAGGAAATGATAAAGAGAGCAATAGAAAATTACTTTTAATTAGTCAATCTATGTATCTTTTTTAAGTCTTTGTGTAATTTGAGAATCTGAACCATGCTAGCATAGACAACTCGTGAACTCCTACCTTGTAACCTGTACTCTTCAGTTATTACCAAACATAGTAAAAAAAAAAAAAAAATCAGTAGAGCCGTGAACAAAATTATTTGCTTGTCACACTAATTTTTCTCTGCTTTAAAACTATTGCTAATCTGTGTCAGAGATGAAACAAAACTCTTTCAATTTTATCATTCAATAATAGATTAGCTATTTCCTTTTGAAATACAACATTCTGGACTATGGGACACCTGATTCTGGATCTTATTAAAGAGTGGGAAATCTGAGCAGCTGCTCTGAAAGAGGTGAAACAGTCTTTTCAGTATGAGCCCAGATGCCAAGCATCTGAAATCTCTCCACCATTTTTTTCACCTTTTCCCAGGAAATACTCAGCTGTCCAAAGCATTAAGTCAACAAGAATCAACCAACAATTCACAGCAACAAGTAGTGGGGTGCTATTATATGGTGGCAAATGTGACATATTTCAAGTTAAGAAAACATTTTCTCATTACGCGGTTGTTTTTTCTAGTGGAAAAATTACTGGGTTTGCCAGGAAATGTAATCCTCTGTCTAGTTATGAATTTGAAGCTTAAACTCTTAGAATTATTTACCATGTGAAAAATGTCAGCTTTTTTGAAAAGACCCTAATGAATTGCAGCATAATCAAAACTGTGCAACAAGGAAAAGTGAAAACAACAGCTGCCTTTTAAAAAAGTGAGTAAAATGAGGAATTGGCAAATTCCTTTCAGATGACCCACTCTAGTGAAAGCATAATTTTATCCTTACTTTAATTAGTCTAATCAAGATAATGTGTAATTAATCAGTTAAAACTGGATGGTGGATTGGAGAAAAGCAAGTAGAAATTCTAAATAACTGTTTACTATGCAAGCAATGGGATTATTAGGTCTCATTTTAGGCCTCTAGGATAAAAAATTTCCCAACTAGCCCCATCCTACTCAAAGCAGTCCTTGATCTCCCAATTACTTTTTCAGTGGGGAAAGTTTCATTGAAGTTAATGATTCTATACATAGCTGAGTATCCCTATACGTGTAAACTGACGGTTTCAATTTACAGAGAACTATCCATTAAAATACAGCTTTGGTCATACTTCTACTATGATTATTATTCCCCCTTCTTGTTTTTTAGACATTTTGGAAAAAATTACAGTTCAAAATACTTCTAGTAAATTCCATTAATAACCTTTTGAACTCCAAAGCTTTCATTACAGTAAATGCAATAAAACAAAAATATTTAGTTCTTTGGAATAAAGACAATGTTCATTTAAAAAAAATACTATAGAAACCACTTTTTTCTGAATACAGTACAGGACAAACAGATGTGCTCTGAAAACAAGCAGTTATTTCCTATCTCCTGGAGAATATTTGGCATATCTGTTCAATTTCTAATATTTGCCAGGCCATGGATCTCTATGTCATGATGTGAGATTGCATATCTTGCCATAGAAATACAGATCCTGCAACTCAGGGCGCATTGGAAAGCTCCACCTCTGTGTAGGCAAATAATCATCTACGAAGCAACTTTGCCTGTGTGAATATAGTTTTGTGATTACATCTTAAAATGTTCTTCCCCTTCTGTAAAACTTGATTATTTGAAACATCTCTGAAAAAGGATGGAAATAGAAAGAGAAAAAGAGAAAAACAATCATTGTGGTGTCTTGCAAAATCATCAGAAAGAACAGCTGAAACGAGGAGAGACTTCTTCCATTATACAGATGCTTCCTTTGAAAAATCTTAGCTCTTTGTGGATTTCAGTCATAAGAAGATTAAAAGTCTAGCTCTGATTTTCTTCAGGAACATGTAAAACGGTATAGTTAGCCAACTTAGAAAACAGCATTTTAAAAAAATCTTTTCAATTTGATATGTTTACATCAAAATGTTAGTTTTATTCTATTGCAATTTATAAAGTTTGTTTAGAAAATCTGCACCATAAAGAGTAAACTTTCGCTTATTATTTCTTGTCTCGTATAACTGGTCTTGGAGTAGCTCAAAGAGAAAATATAATGGTAATTAAAGCATAGAACAAAAATTACCCCCTAAAAATATCATATCACCTGGAGTGATTTAGACATAAGAAATTATATCCTTCTAGCCTAATTGAACACCATACTGCAAAATGGGATTAGGATTTTATTAAAGCAGTGTGGATCACACAGTGTTGGTACCTATGTTCTGTCCACGTGATACAGAAGTCCCTTTTAGACACCAACAGAACAGGAGCGTACAATTCTTCCATAGATCCAGCATTATGTTTGCAAGCCTGTCAGAGTGGATATTAATGCCATCTTAGTGCATCTGAGGAATTTGTGATCCTCTTAGTTGTTCTGGAAAATTTAGAGGTTTGGCCATTCTCTGTTTCATACTTGCATTTCAAATATTTATGGAGTCATCTTGTTGGAACACTGAAAATAGCCATTATAGTGTTTGGACAATGCTTTTAATGACATGCTTTAACTTTTGGACAGCTCTAAACTGGTCAGGTCATCCTTGTAAGTTCCTTCCAACTGAAATATTCTATTCTATTCTATTCTATTCTATTCTATTCTATTCTATTCTATTCTATTCTATTCTATTCTATTTGATGTATGGTGATAATAAGGAATTTTCAACCTGTCAAATAAACCCCATTTTGCTTCCGTGCATTATTATCTACCTATTAATGTGACATTTTTTCCAGAGGTTAAAACTTATTAACTGAGATAATCTGAGGAAAACAGGCACTGGAGAGGCACTCAGGCTTTTTTTTTTTTTGTGGCAGTGGGTCTTTGGATAGCTTAAGGTCTGAGGTTTGCTCTTTATTCAACCCTGCCCTATAAACAATTCAGTCTAACCCTGGATGAGATTGCACATTGTTTCGTGTGGTTGAACATGGACATGCTCTAAGTTAAAACAAATTGGAGGAAATTTTTTGGTTTTTTTCCATCAAACTGTTGTTTTTTTAGCCAAACTATCCCATTTACATTGTCCCTCTGTCAGTGCAATGAAGATACGATGTACTATGAAAAAGAAGTGGCTTAGGCAAACAAACAGGTGGGAACTGCCCCATAAAGTATGCACTGAAATATGGCCTTGAAGTTGTGAGGAAAGGCTGCAGAGCCAGCACACTCAGGTTTCCTCACCTCCTCCCCTCATAGTGACCCTTGGTCTCCAAGCTTGGTTTCTTCCTGAGAATCAGGCTGAATGATAAGCACAAAGAGTCAACAAGTCAATACTATCCCATCTACCTCCCAGGATGCTCCAGAACCTGGCAGCTGTTAAATTCTCCCATTTTCTGCCATTAGCTCACACCCTGTAGACCAAGCATTCCACAGTCATTGCGGAAATCTGTGATAGCAATGGAAATGGGTCGTAGGTTTTTCAGGTGAATAGTTTGTAGCTGGTTGAGAAATTTTTTGACAGAAGGGACTGTGAAGGGTCTGCAGACACAATATAGCCAGCTTTACATCACTACTCAAGCCCACAGCTATGCTCTGAAAATCCCTTGCTGTCTGACTAAATTCTTTCAGAGCAATCAGAATACTCTAAATTGCTTTTTAAGAGCAGACTGACTCTTGCTAGTCTGAGACTCAGAGTTTAATATCTTGGTGAGTTTCATTGTACTTAAAGGTCCCTGGATAGTCAACCTATTTCTTCTCTCTCACAGATTTCTTTATTTCTAAGAACTTTGCATAACTTGCTATGTGTTTCACTTTTTTGACTCTTTGCATTTATTCACAATATTATTTTTTAAATTTGCATCTGCATGTTATGGTTCTTACTTGTTATATGCATTATCACACACAAACATCCTTAACCTTTAGTACTAATGAAATGTAAACAAGCAGCAGGAATGTTTCCTGATCAAAGTTTAACCATATTAATTAAAAAAAAAAGCATATCTGTGTTAAACAATATTCTTCTCAAGCTTATTCTTTTGAGTGACTTTTTTTGGGGAATTTCTTTATTGATTTTTTCTTTTGTATGTATACCTACCTGATATAGTATCTTGCAATTTGAATAAATCTTCAAATGCAACCCCCTCAATGTAAAAAAATCTTTGGCAGCCATTCTCCGCTAATCTACTATGTGTATGTTTATATAGAGAGAGATACACAAAAAAATAAACCAGTAGTCTTAGAAAGTAGATTTAATGAAAGAATACAAATTTATCTGCTTTCAGATAATGCCATATGAGATCACAAATTGATCTGAAAAGGCTGCTGGCAGCCTACTCTGTATTAGGTTTGTCTGCATTAAATCAAAATGGAAGCAGCTGGATCTGTGTGTGAAAGTCAGATTCCCATTCAGAAGCACAGAGACACAAAATCTGTAAACATTCCTATCAAAGATGAGACTATTAAGCAAATAATAACAAAGAAAAAAGCAGCCTCATGAAAATCTCCCCTCCTAACTGTATTTAGTGTCAAATCATCATGCTATTAATGTTGCTGATGATATCTGTGATATCCTGCCCTGTGTCATTATACTCTTCTATATCTTGCTGAGTAATGGTTAAAACATCATCATAGATTATAGTTCTCAAAAGGATTTTTGTTTATTAAAACTAAGAGAAAATGCAGTTTTTATTCTTATTAAGGTCCATGTCAGCTCCAGGAAGTGGATTATCCTCTGCCACAGTCTGCCCTCTCCATTTATCATCTTTCCAGTCCTTTCCAGTCACTAGATATATAGTCTTCCTGACAAAAAAAACCCAAACAAAAACAAAAACAAAAAAAAGCACACACAAGAAAACCCCACAAAACCAAAAACAAACAAGCAAACAAACAACCCCCCAAAAAACCAAAACCAAAACCAAACCAAACTAAAAAAACCCAAACAAAAAATCCCCCCAAAAAACCAAAAAAAAACCCCAAACCAAACAAAAACCCCAAAATAATTTCCAAAATATGTCTGTTTTGTTTAATTTCCCTTATATGTAATTCTTAGAAATGAGTCCAAAACATTACACACAGAATAAAATGTAATGCTAACAGTAAGGCAGATGGGATGAACCGTGAGTTTAGGGAAGAAATGTTTGGGAAAGGTATCAGAGAAAGGAAAAGACAGGACAGGAGTCTGACTGTAGAACACTGAGAAATAACAAAACCATGGAATTTATGTATCCTCAGTTCCACTCACCCTTGGAATCACACCTGGTTGTTTTGGACATAGGTTTTGTACAGTAGCATAGTGAAGAAAGGATGATTTCCCTGATGGCAGCAGCTGGTAATTGTTCCTGGATGGTGGGATGTGCTGCAGTTTCTGCTACACTAACAACTTAAACCAACTATATTGCATCTATTATTTCTCCTTTTTTAAATTGTCATTTATGACTCTAGGCATAATTAACTCTTTTTTCAATCTCATTTGCATCCTTCTCTTTTTTCTTTCCCCTCAGTTGTGGGGTGCCTTTTTTTTTAATCTAAGTTCCTTTCCTTTAGCAGCTTTATGTTTGCCTTTCTTAATACACTTGTAACATATGCTTCAATTCTCTTTTCTTTCCTACAGCAACTTTACTTGTCTGAGTCTAACTTACATTGATACAGAGCAATTTTACAGATATAGATACAGAATGCACCTTTTTCCATTTATGAACCTGTATCCATGAAAATTACATATTTAGATGCTGTGGACTAGTTCCATACAAAGGACAAAGACAATGAAACACTGCACTACAAAATTTAATTTTAGGTGTCCAACTATTTCTTAAAATGTATGTTTGGAGCCCATACTCTGCTATCCACTACACAGGAAACTTGAGTAGAATTCAAGTCAAGCAGCCCACTGGAGAGCCTTTGAAGACAGTTGTAAGGAGGAGACACTATCCAAAGATAAAGTTCATTCTTGAGCATACAAAACATGCTTATCCCACTTAAACAGTCACCCCAGTGAAATTCTTTTGTTTAATGCAAGGAGTTTTTTCTTTATTTTCTACTTGGAAATAACTAAACAAATAAAAAAGCTCCCTGTTGCTAGGTTTGAGCATTCCTTGGAGGTTGATTTTGAACAGGCATTTAAATCCCAACTGTTAGAGAGGAAGGGAGAGTGGAGAAGGAGACAGGGATGAAAAACATTAAATATACTCTCTTCATGTCAGATGGTTCAAACTGTACTTAAAGGTAACTTAGTTTTGAAGCTTTCTTGAGCCTTAGCCATGAGGTGGTTATCAGGCTGCTCAGCAATATCAGCAGGATAAAGCCATATTATCCATATGAACAGTGGCAGAAATGTGAATTATGTAGGTTTGCCCGGGGGAAACTTTGACAATTGGAAATTTAGAGCATCTAAAGAAACCTGAGTGTCTCAGTTGCTGGAAGTTGGACTAGATGATCACTGTAGGTCCCTCCCAACTGTAGCAGTCCATTCTAAAGTTGAAGCAGGGCTACAATGATCCATTCAGTGTCAGTGGAGACCATGGGCACAATAGAATGGGCACCATGGAGTCTGATCTATGTCTACCCACTTCCTTCAAAAGCTTTTAAATTAGCTTTTGAGAGTCAGGTGGTTTTTTTTGTATGCTTTTCCCCCCCTAAAGCTGAAGTCTGGGGATGATTTCTATTTGTCTGAGAGTTAAATAATGATGAAAGCCAAACTTTTAATGAACTGCATTATGGTATATATACTATATATATATGGTATATATAGAACTCATTCTGTTCTTACACCATTCTGCTGGAAGTCTAATGACAATTATGAGTTTGCTGTATTGTGGATATAGAAGAGGAAAAGGAAGCAAAGAAGAAGGGTACTACATTTCTCAGTATTAAGCAATTGTTTGAAATTAGATGTGTAAATTTTTTTCTTTACCTTAAAAGGTTCTTTTAGGATGTGGAGTTTAAGACATTGGAGGCAAATAGTTTTCCTGTTCTCAATTTATGTAATAAGTGATTTTCTAAATTGAACCTGGAAATAATATATTGGCCATTCAGCCTTTGTTTTAAACAAAAAGCCTCAGAAATCCCACAATTCTACAGCACAGATTTGTTTTTATGCAAAGACCTTCAGAGTGGTCCTTTGTCTTTCTTACAAGGTGTAATGTCTAATAAGTTCAAAATAAAAAAGGCTTTTGGGATCTCAATTCTGATTTTCTTCACATTAAATACTGGAATAATAAGCATTCCTATTCCTACACTAACAAACAGTCCAGAATACTTGTGTAGGGTGATCTGAGCAAACCCAGATCTGCTAAATTGCTATTCCTGCCATAGTTACAGCTTCTGTCAGTGGTCACTGCCACAGTGACCAAGCAGAGGTTCATGTTTGGCAAGGGCCAAGGACCATCTGTAGTATGTAGCTCAAATATAACTATCTTGTTTCAGAAGGTAAGATAATTTTTTTGTGAGGTATAGAGCAAATATTGTGTGGAAAAGTGATTAGGGGTAAAACTGGAGAAAACAGGAAGTTATGTTCACATTGACAGAAGATCTAACAGTAAGGAAGTTATAAGGTGAAACTCCCTTGGTGAAATGCAGTTGCTGCTCCCTGGATGAGACTTGGTCAGCATGTCCTACTTCCCACACACAACACATGCTAAGGGGAACTAAAAGGAGGATGGAGCAGAGTGGAGACACCACAGCCGGGCTCTGTTGAAATCCTTGCAAGAAGGGGACCTCAGTGGTACCTTGTAGCTGATAAGCTTCATAGCAGCTGCCAACTGATGGAAAAAAAAAGATGTCTTGCTGCTGAACCAGCAACCATGGTGAGATCACAGATGTAACACTGTGCATACCTCCATTCCAAAGGCTGCCTCAGGTGTAATACTGACATTACTCACCTTTGGGATACCCCCCCACTGAACATGATGGATGGCTGGAGTCACTCAAGCTCCACCTAAACATAAAATGTAGTGTAAAAGTAAATTAGTGTGAGTCCTTCAAGAGTGCTCACACTTGCCACCAGCAGGAACATACTTGGCTCTGGAGACCTGGGAAGGGTCTCCAGACCCTTATGCTTTTGGTATGTGTCTCTCAAATGGCCAGTCCGACTGCCCTTTAACCCACTGGAATATTCAGTGACGGGTCCCTACAGTGGGACGCTGACAGACTGGTTGGGCACAAGAGTTTTGGCTTTCCTGGGGCACTGACAGACCAATAAAACACAAAGAGTTTGAGAAAATCTCCCCTTTTCACATAACATCAACTTTCCTGTCCCCTCTACTACCACCTAAATTCAAGGAGAGTCTACAGAAATAATAAAACTCTTCTTGATAATGAAATTCTCTTTAAGAGCATGCATGGATTAAGTCAGAGAAAGGCCAAAGCACAAAATTAAATAAACTACCAGGGCACACAAAAGATAATAAATAATGCTATGAGTACATTAGCAGTGAAAGGAAAGTGTTATCTGCTTCTAAGTGTTCTAGGAAAGCTCTCTGAAATACAATAACAACAAAACTAATAAATGTTTTTGTTCAAGTCTTCTCTAGTGTATGCTGTTGGACATTGTCAGTATAAGTAACACAATTATTATTAACCACAAACATTTTCTATTAGACTAAAGAAAAATGGATTTGGATACTTGAACAAATTGTGTTTGAATGGGCTAAATCAGATAAAATTGACCCAAAGGTTTCCAAAGTATAGTCGAAACAGTCTCAGAGGCTGACTGATTATCTTTAAAAAATAACAGGAGAGGTTCCAGAAAAATGGAAAAAAAGAATCTTTTTGCTTAAAGGAACCACAAGGAAGTTATAGTGCTGTTAAGGTAATATAATTTATGAGAATAATTAAACGCCTTGTCAGCACCTAGGAAGAAAAAGTGTTGAGTACGAGCTAGCGAGGAATATCTAGAAGAAATCAAGTTAGACTTACTTTATTTTAAGCGAAGGTAACTTCCCATGTTATACAGCTAGATAAAAGAAGTAGATGCTTTATAAGATTTTTTTTTTTAACCATGTCTTATTGGCTGTTCAAGAAATGGCATGCCATGAATTTCTAGACAAAGCACTGAAATGAACCTGTATAATCCCTGTTTAAAAAATCCACACTCTACTTCCTTCAACAAGCATATCCTTTCACTTTTGTGGGGGTTATTTTTCTGTGCCTTTGGTAATAGTAGATGATCAATACAGAGTATTATTGAAATCAGTTATTAAAGATTAATCATGATTTTGGACATCCAAGGTTATTAACTTGCTTTATAATGGTGTGTAGGAAATACATGAGGTTCATTTGTCCAATATTTTTAGATATTTCTGCAGAGTTGTGAATACTGAAAGCTTTTTCAAGACAGACATCCTTAATCTAACAGCCAAGGCTTCAGAAAATAAACCCTCATTGCTTATGACTAAAGTATTTTCAATAGTTTGTCTAGTTGCTTAATGATATGTGAGTTTTGATGTAGTTGGACTAATATGAAGGTCTTAACCACGGAATTTGATGAACATTAAGGTTTCAGTTACCAGGCTAAATTATTGAGGAGGAAGTACTGTTGTAAATGTAAAAAAGTGATGTTGTAAAGGTATCATTACATGGTATTACCTGATTGGTATTACATGATATCTACTTGATTTTTTTCCAGAAGTTCATAACAATTTTTTCAGGAAGCCAAAGCTAAAAGAGGATTCATTGTGATGGTTATTCAAAAGTGTCCTCTTGGTAAAACTATAATCACATGGAAAAAAATTGAAAGAATATGACACAATTTCTCATAAAAAGCCTTAGAACCAAGATTTTGAGTTAAGAGTTAACCTGTGTTCAATCCTTAATCCTATAAATCACAGTGCCCTTTTCTCTTCCTAGACTAACAGAAGACTAAACCGCTGTATTTTTTAGTTAATGTAATCTGTAGGGACTGTTATTAACCAGCCACCTTGGATATGGAACCCCTAAACCCTTTTAAATGCTGGTGGTCTGAGTAATAGACATCTTGTTAATGAGATGAAATGGTCTCCTTATAAAGTGGGAGTCTTGTGTTGCAGTCTTGAAGGCAGGTGTTACACTCCAATTCTGTTTGTGATACTGAGATTTACCCAGTTTTGGATTACGGGGTCTGTAAAAGGCAGAAATGGTGTTGGGCAGAGCTCAAACAGGAGAACTACTAGGCTTGCTTTCTTTAAAGAACTTTACCCTCAGTAGATCAGTGTCAAAAATTATTTAAACCAGCCACTGAAATACTTCAGAAGATGGAGACTTAGCTTTTCCTCAATGTCATCTTCCTAATCTAGTGAAAAGTGATAAACAAGCCTTGTTTCTTTAAAATACTCCTTTGATGGCTCCATATCTATTTTGACTTAAAAGTACATAAAATAATATTGCACAAAATAAATTTCAAATAAATATTTTATAACTGTTTTAGGAAATATTCCTGTAAATGACATTCTTATTGTAGTTATGTCCATTCAGATGGAAAAAAATTCATACAATGTCATTGAACCCAGTACAATCCAGACATTAAATTTGCATTTTAAAAACTAAGTAAATAATATTATTTCACTACTGAATCAATGTATTCAGCAATTTAAATTTGATTTTATAGAAAAAATTGAATCTGAAGCTGAGCATAAATACAGCAGAATTCTTACTAGTGAGTAATTTGACAGCTGTGGACAACACTGGTATCAGCTATAGAATATAAATATTAATTCATTGAAAACTTTAATTTCTGAAAGACATTTCTGATGAGTCCAGCATGTCCAATCAGGTGCAAACTCTTATGTATCCAAATGCTGGTATTTCTGGCAGTTACTGTAAGATAGCATTATAACTATGAAAAGTAGTAAATATTTTGCATATAAATTAAAGATTGTGGGACAAAACTGAAGATTGCTTTTTGAAGTCTACCTGCTTTTGTAATAAATTTCACAGCTCTTCAGGTGGGGACATATAACAGTCCTGTACTAGCAGTATGCTGTTCCTGATTATTCTTTCCTGACAAATTATCTATCTTGAGGTAAGTAACATCTGATGAAACAGTATGTGAAGAGATAATATTATGGCAGTGAATGAAATCGTAATTTGAGGACATATTTATATCACTGGAAGAAGGATAAATAAGAAAAAGGCTTTCTGCTAAAAACCAAAAAAATCTCAAAGAAAAAACTCCTTTGAAGCAAACCTACCATCTTATGAGTATGTAATGTGAAAGGATCTTATAGAAATATAGTGCAGATTGTGAAAGGATATTTTCATGACAATGAAGTCAATTTTTCCTTGCTTCTTTGATGTTTGTTGTATCAAAGTTAAGCATACCTAATAAAAAAAGGTTCCTTTTTGATTTAATAAATCTATAAAAGCAATGCAATAATTCTTCTAAGGATTAGGCTTTAGAAAAGTCAAAATTCTCCTAAGGTAGCGAGAAAACAAATCAACAACATGGAGCTTATTGCCTTGCCTTGACATTGCATTAATCTCCCGACAATTAAATAGTAATTCAGATAATGTCTTTCAAATGTTTCTCTGACATTTTAAAAATTAAGCTGGAAAACAATTGGTTTTGTTTCTGTTAAGCAACAAATGCTTTAATTGATTATCTGCTTTGCTAAAGAGAAAACAAAATTCTGTCAATAAAGTCCAAAACTCTGGTCAAAAGTAAACACAAAAGATGTAATTGATTGTTGCTCAGCTAGTGTTTTGAAAATGAAATTATCTTTTAAAAGTCTTTGAAATGGGAACCAGAATTAAAGCATACAATGAGTGGAAAGACCAACACGACACACTGTATTATGCTGTTACCAGTGTTATATACCATTATTAAAGCTGTAGATTCCCAGAAGATGGAAAAGGCACATTTAGAGCAAGACTCTGAACAACTCCATTTGGTCTTGTCAGCACAATATACACAATCTGATTTTGTTGTGCACATAAGACCTTAGAAAACATACAGCCTTCATCTAGTTAGTTGTGATTATTTGCATTTCTAATTTGGATCCTATTATTATTTTCAGAGATGACTATTAATTTACTTGGTGTCCCTGTAAAATTTTATTATTTTTAGTAAAAGAAATAGATATCCAAATAGTTGAGTACAGATAAATTAATTGAATAATATATACAATTTAAAAAACATATAGTACCTTTATTTATTTGAAAAGGGAAAATGAAGAATTACACTTTTGATAAGGTAATATGTATTTTTGTTGCTATAATTATTTGTGGCAAATAAGTGCGAAATTAAATTCTAATAGTGTAATCATTTCCTCATATTTGTTGATGAATTTTGACATAAGTATAACCGAGTGGATTGTATAAGCAGTTAGAGTTAGATACGTATCATTCCTGGAGAAGATGATGACCATAGGTATGAAAGACATAATTAAGGTGATTTTGCTACCCTGATCTAGTCATCTTCTATAACCAAGTTTGAATGAAGAGCATTTTGTAGAGGTTATTGGTTTGTTTTGTTTTTTATTTTGTATTCTTGGCTGGTTGTGTTTTTTTTAAGGATAGGTTTGTCTATTGGTTTCTGCTAAAATAAACCTTTCTGAATGCGTCAGAGTGATAAACGGGAGAAAAAGGAAATTGAAGCAAATAGTGGTATTTGGATCCAATCTTATTGAAATCACATCTGACATTTAATAAATCACTATTTCTAAAAAATCTTTTCCTAGAATTGAGGAATATTCTGTAGGTGCACCATCTCACAAGAAATTCTCATTTCTCTATCTGCCCAGGTTTCCAATGTGACTAGATCTCTTTTATACAGTTTTTTTCATCTTCAGTAATGATTGCAGAGCTTTTCAGCCTGGTATCAATTATAAATGTCACAAGTATGCTATTCATTTCCTATTACAAGACTTTAAATGTTAGAACAAATTTTGATATCCTCACACAAATGGCAAGACCTTTTTCTTTTTTTTCAGGTTTTAGCATTACATCCTTTTCTCTGGTTTTCAAACTACATGATTGTGTTCCTAATTAATACAATTTGAATTAATCATCAGCCATTGCAAAATTTCTGCATCGTATCATTATAAAGAAATCTTCCTGTTAAAGAGCAGATTGCAAGAAATAAATGTGCAGATGCAAAGTTTGTGTTTGAAGGCTGGGTAGCACTTCACATTGCCATTCTGATAGTCACCCCAAGATTTAAAACTGCCTGCAGTATTTTGTGTGCTTTTGGCTTTAAAAACCTCCGAAAACTGTATTCCAGTCACTTTCTCGATAGTTTTAATTGCATTAATATTTAATTTACAAACTGTATTATATGACTTCAACAAGAACTGACTTCTTGATTTCACTTAAATAAAACCAGGTGTTCTAAAGTCTTCAGTTATTCATAGAGTACAACTTCTGCTGTCACATAATTTTTATCATTATGGAAAAAACTAAGTTATTCCTGAATGGGAAACAGTACAGAATTTTGAAACGAAATATGTAGTACTTCTGTTGTAAAATTGTGTTTTCATAGCCATATTGCAGGTGTAAAAAGCAGGTGAGTAAGTATTCTAGTATCTTTTAAGTGATGGGAAGGCTGAGTCGTAAAAAGATTAAGGGAAGTGATTAAGGCGATTCGAGGTATTATTAACAAAACCAGGATTATCTCTCTAAATGCTCTGGCTTGTAGTCCAGTCTTTTTCCACCTTGTTCACAATACTCACAAAGAGAATTAGATTAGGTTAAGAGATTAATTAACAGCATCTTAAGTCTTCTGTTATTTTCTTCCATGCAGTGTAAAGTCAAAATCACTCAGTATGATCTACTGAATCATATTGAATCTAATTGCAGTTCAGCTATGCTTAGCAATATCTACATTATCTTCTGTATGCACCTCACGTGGATCAGCATGGAATTTGTTTACCAGGAGGCAAAATAACAAGAGTTTGCTTTTTATGAGGATATGGTGGTTTTTCTTGAGGACATGACTGCTAAGGATTTCACTGTGATAACTGTTATATTTTGCAGGAACTTTCTAAACTTCTTATGACTGTTGAAGTTTGAAAGCTGCATCTGCTCTTTTCCTGGAAAAGAAAAATTAAACATCTTAGTAATATTTAACTACTTGGACGAGATTCAAGATTTCTTTTGGATATTAATTTTGTCCAAAGCCGCAAGATCTAAATTCATGTCTACGTTGACACAGGTAGGTGTGTAATTACATAGGGGTCTTTATGTCCACTGTATTATTTCTGTAATATTTGGGATATTTCCCAAGTCCTCTTTTCCAGCCTCTAGAACCAGGAGAGATGTGTATGTTCAAATATAATATTCTCTTCAGTGTATGCTGTCAGATCCTTCAGGGAATTCTCCTTCCTCAGCAGTGTCTGTTAACGTAAGTACTAATCTTGGGGTACAGAACTGTTAAGGGACATATGCTGTGAAATGAAGTAAATTCAGGTGTGGACATTACATTTTAGGTGCTGCTTGGAGTTGGGTTTGTTCCTGGCTAGACTCAGTTCACCCCAATCCAAATCTGGGTTCTTCTTCTGCCAGATCAAAGAGGTAGGCAGCTTTCGTTTTGTAGTGTTTGTCCAAATTCTTCTGTTTTGCTGCTGAGGCTGGATTCACTGTGTGAGAATCTGCATGTATTTTAGGGTGGAGAATTCATAAAGGATGAATCACACTGGTTATTGGAATACCAGGTGGGTGGAGGGAGGCAGGTTATGGAATAGAGAGGTATTGAGTATATTTTGTAGCTCAAAAAGCACTACAGGCTTCTTTTCATGTAATGTGCAGCACCACTGTGTCAGTCTTGACACAACTCTTCACACAGTCAGTCATGTGCTGACTATGCTTGGAGAAGAGATGTGCCACAGCCTTTTGTTTTCTAAGCTACATGATCTACTCAGTTTGTCTGGAGTTAGCAGTGGTGGGCCAGAAATCAGCATTAGGTTTGATCCTTAGTTAATATATGAAGCACTGTTCTGAAAAAAGTGAGAAAAACAACATGCTGTTGGCATTTGAAGGTGCTAGAAATACAGAAAGTATTGTAAAGACCAGGCACATTTGAGAAATAGCTCTGAGACTCCTTTTTTTAAATATCTGCTTCTGTTTAAAGCGCGATCTGAATTTTAAGCACCACACAGTAGAATAACTGTGACTTTCATATTTTTGTCCCACAAAGTAATAATTTGTTATCTTGACAAGTACAAGAAAATTTAAAACTAAGATGTTTTCACTTTCTATGTTACTGGAAAAATAACAGCCACTAAAAAGTGAGCTGATCCCCTTTTTACCTCCCTTTTTTGAAAGGAGATCACATTTTTGTGGTGATACCAAAAAAATCTAAAATATATTAGAAGTTCTGATACTAGTCATGAATTCTTGAAAGCTCCTCTGTAAGATCCAGTTATCAACTGTAGAGGAGCACTCTAAGACACAAGCAAAAGCTATGTCCCATTATTAAAAAAGGTAGCAAAAACTTGTGATGAACTACAATTATCCCTGCTCAGGAAAATCCTTGTTGAAAAACACATTGTTTATAAGGAAGCTGTGGAGTGTGAGTAAGCTTTTTTTACTTATAAATGGAGCATCAGAAGTCTGACCAAATGTGATGTAGTTGGGAAAAAAAATAGTATCTATTTCGTATGTCATTGTCATATACACGTAAAAATCAGAAGACTGAAAAGCTCCTTGTGTTACACTTGTCCGTTTGTATATCTTCTCACAGAAGTAGTACTGTCTCATCAGTGTCTCTGAAATGTCAGCCAGCTTCAAGATTCTCTTTTTTCTTGTCTAGGGCCCTTTGCCTTTCAGGTCAAAAATCAAAATCTTGCATAACTCCTTAATATCTCTCTTCCTACTCAATTAATTATTATTATTATATCCAGATAATTATGTTTTAAAAAAATAAGGTCACGAAGTCAAGCATTCAAATTAGAAAACATTAAAATTAAAATTTCCCATTCAGCCTTCATTTGGCTCACTTGGACATATGCATTATAATGGTCTTTAATTACATCACACAGAATATTTTTTTTATATGGGATCCCTGGCTCCGTCAGTCAGAGAAGGTATTTCCTTAATTAGAAGCATTCAGTATTTTGTTCTCTTGTCCTTGTTCAGTGTGCGGACATGCCTTATTGGCTTGAAACTATTCAGACCACACTCTTTAAGCAGAAGTTATTGACTTTTCGGTGCTATTTTCTAAATGGAACTCATTAATATAATGTCAGACATTACTTTATATTCTCAAAATCCTCATAAGGTTAAGAGATTTTATTATCTTCATTTTACAGATAGATAATGGCCATGCAGAGAAATTAAGCTTAAGTATATTCAGTAGATTTGGGTGTCCAGTTTGGGGTGTCTGTAACCTCTTATTCTTCAGTTTTCTTGGCACAGTGTAATTCAGAGCAAACTCAGGATATGGACCCTGCTGAATTCTCTATTTCTTCTATATAGTTATGCATCTGACTTGCAATCTGTAGTGGAAACACCTCCAAAACAAATATTAAAAACTAGCCTTTAAGAAGTCATTACAAATTTTTTAATAAAACTTTTTCACAGGGCTGCCAAGGAAAAGGCTAACATCTAATCCAGGTTTGCAGTGCAGGTACAGTGTGCCAGTTTGGACACAA
>VWPU01010385.1:0-20969 GCA_013398955.1 Callaeas wilsoni
CAGGAGCCAGCTTTGTGCCCCCCTGCTACCAGAAACCAGTCCAAAACCAATACATTCCGTCAGCAGGGACAGCAGGGATCCCCGATCCTGTCACCATCAGTGCCAACACGTGTCTGCTGAACAGGATGAGGCTCCATAGGAGAGCAAGTGCCTGTCCTTTAGCAGCAGGGAAGTTTGAGGGCATAGAAACTGGAGGGTCTGCTGCAGGTATTATGGATTAATTGAGAAACTTGGTGGAGAGATTTGGGGCAGAGGAAATGAAGTATCCCTGAAATCAAGGAGAATTTGTCATTTTATTTACAATTGCACTAATAACTATAATCATAAAATATAAAATCATAGAATGATTTGGGTTGGAAGGGAACTTAAAGATCATCTGTTTCCAGCCCCCTGCCAAGAGCAGGGACACCTTCCATTATCCCAGGTTGCTCCAAGCCCCATCCAGTCCGGCCTTGGACACTTCCATGGATGAGGCAGCCACAGCTTCTCTGGGCACCCTGTACCAGGGCCTCACCACCCTCACACAGAACAATTTCTTCCTAATATCTAATCTAATGTAATATAGTAATATCATTACTACTATAGTTATATCATGTTATCATAATAATGTCTACAACAATAATAGTAGTAGTAATAATAATAATCAGAAGAAGAAGAATAAACAATAACTACTATTATCAATTGACTTCAAGGGGAAGGAGATCAGAATGAAAGCTTGGGTCAAGGGTCCATTAAAGCCAATGGATATGTGTCTGCTGGAAAACTAAATGATGCCAAAACCAGTCCTTGGCACTGACACCTAATCACCTCTACCATTAAACTGTCAGTCCCTCTCAAGGTGTGGTTTAGGTCCAATGGCAAAGTCCAGAACAACTCCCAAATGGTCTGGGAGCTTATACAGTCAGAAAATATTCTCACTCGGAAGTTTGGATGAGGCCACGCTGAAATATGTCAGCTGGCCTTGGTGCCAAAGAACAGCCTCTGGCATATTTAATTTCCTAATAGACATTGAAATTAATTGAACAGTTGTCTGGTATGTCTGCAATGCTAGTGTTGTAAAATCAATATATCCTTGGAAGGGGAAGGAAACTGGGAAGAATTTTGGGAATAATATGACTAAATGAATCATGATCCAGACAAAGATACATTTTTCTTTGTTGTTGAAAAGGTGAGGATTGCTGGTGAATTCAAGACAGGGATCCAAGAAGGGGATGTGCAGCAAGGACAGGGGATAGGCAAGCTCAGGACTTGTGGAAGGCAAAGTAGGTACAGATTCCCTGAAGGATTGTGAGGAATTCAGCATCTTTGAGTGAGAACGGGTTCTGATGTCATGGGATGATGAAATAAGCCAGATCTCTGCCCTCTCAGGTGCGCTGTTGGAGTTTTGTCTTCCCCTGCAGATCTTGTCACTAATTAATACAGACAGGGAAGAGCAACATGAGCATCGGAAGACAATGTGGGGTCTGAGATCATTCTTATTTTAAGCAAGAAAAGATATTTGAAGGATGACTTTTATTTCCACCAATTCCCATATTTTCTCATATTATTTAAAGAAATCAAAGGGAATCATCGAGCCCAGCTCCTGGCCCTGCACAGGACAGACCCAATGATCCCACCCTGTGCCTGAGAGCATTGTCCAAGTGCTTCTTCAACTCTGCCAGGTTTGGTGCTGTGACCACTGCCCTGGGGAGCCTGTTCAGTGCCCAACCACCCTCTGGGTGAAGAAACTTTTCCTCACATCCAACCTAGACACCTCATGACACATTCTTGTGTCATTCCCTCAGGTCCTGTCCCGGGTCACCACAGAGCAGAGATCAGTGCCTGCCCTCTTCTTCCCCTCACGAGGAAGCTGTAACTGCAGTGAGGTCTCCCCTCAGTCTCGTCTTCTCCAGGCTGAGCAAACCAAGTGACCTCAGCCGCTCCTCTTATGACTTCCCCTCTAGGCTCTTCTTTCATTAGGACAATGAAGCTGATGAAGGGTCTAGATGTGGGATCACCAGAAGCCTTTAGAAGGAGAGGGACAGAGCACATGCATCAGATAGGAGAGAAACATCCTCCAGATTCATTAGTGACTTCCATTAATCGCTGTAGATGAGTGGAAATGCCCCTATTTACAAAGCCAGTGGCAAGGAGCTAAGCCAGGCCTCCTCCATAACACACTCCCCAAGTTTACTGTCAGAGAAATGTCTTTTATTAAATGTAAACAACATCCCGCCAGAGGTCAGAGCTTTGCTGTGCTGAATATCCCAAGGTAATACCACTTTAAGCTCCACATAAACTCTTAAACAGTTTCTATCCTAAAACCAGACCGTAGGTGGTACAGTTTTTTACGATATGTTATAATAGTGCAATAAATCTGTTAGCTTAAAATCGAATCTCCGTGGCCTTTTAGAGAAATCATCATTAAATGCAAGGCCCTGTTAATGATGCCATCCCAGTGAAATTGTTTAATCTGCTAGGGGGGTGGAAGGTCACCAAATGAATTTTTTATAATACATCAACTTGACACGCAATAGGGAAAACTGTAATAGATAAAAGCAAAGGAAAAGGGCACTGTCTTCTTCTGATAGGTCAATAGCAGCCAAGAGAGTCACTCATCCACTTTTCCTTCACTACCGTGCTCCTTTTCCATTTAATATGGACACCCAATTAATACCTCAGCACCATAGACAACCTCATTTTAGGTGAATTATAGCAATTTCTTCCCCCTTCTCCGAAATGAAAGTGATCACAATACATCATAGCATTGTGCGAATTAACGTTAATTGATTCGAGTTACCAAGCATTGATGGGCCACTTCTATAATCTGGTCCTTATTGGGAGCTGGAAGGGATGGAGGGAAGATTAGATTGCATCCCCCGTTGCTTTGACGACGGCGGTCACCTGATGGCTTGTTAGACAGTTGTACGCTTCTATTGCCGGCCCCAGTGGGGTCGTCAGTAAACTGGAGTGATGTCCAAACATCATTACACGCTGCTCCGATATTAAAGCAAAGGGATTAGCACCTTATTGCAGGCAACCTGGATTTGTCATTGTGCTGTCGTTATCCAATTTCCAGATGATAATGTGACTGTGGCCTGCGGGCACGAGGTCCTACAGCCAAACCAAGGTGCCTGTGTATGTATATATATATATATATATATGTATTTTGGGGTTTTTTATACATACGCACACACACACTCATATACATATATACACGTGCACACTTCCCCACAAAAACGCAGTGCCCCAAGCCATTTAACCCTTTGCTCACCAGATTCCCGATAACAAAGCATGTGGAAGAATTTTTCCCCCTTTCCCATCAGACGTGAAGCGGAGGCCAAGAGCGCGATGCGACAGCAGAGCGGGCTGGCCTGGGAGCTGACACGGCCGTCACTCACTCGAATGTCACAGCAGACAAGCTCTGCTGATAGAGGTGACACCACTCACATGTTAAATAAGGCGGAGTGGGGACAGGATTGGTCCCTTGGAGACGTGGCTGGCAGCTCCTCTCTGCTGGTGCCTGTGTCGTGTAAATCATCGCTTATGTTGCAGGTCCCATTAGTTGTTAGGAGGGAAAATAAATCCATGTGTGACACGAGAAAGGCAGGTTTTGTTTGACAGCACTGAGGTGCCAGTGCTGGGATCAGATCTCTTTACAGTGCTTGAGAAGCATGACAGGGACACTCCTGGCTCTCCTGCACATATCTGAACAACATTAACTTCTGAGGGAACACTGGAACAGGGAATAGCTTCTCTGGAGCTGATCCTCTTCATTTTTAACTGAGATGTAATAACACAAATCCTTCCGTTTCAAAGATCAAGACTGGTGTGGGAGATATGTGGGAATTTATCCCACCTTCCTCCCATAGAGACATACTAAGTCCTGTACTCCTTTTCCCAAATCTCGCCTACCCTCTCCACCTTCCTCTTCCTCTGCTTTCTCCTGCTCTCCTTTCACCTTTCCTAGCTCCTTCTCCTTTCCTGCAGAGGAGTCAGTTGAGGTTTGGAAGGCCATTGTCAGAGCAAGCTGCAGTTTCCACCAGAGTTACATGGGGAGTAGGACTTCTAATTGCCTGAATCTTGTAATTCACAGCTGTAACCTTTGAGTGAGAATGACAAATTCTTGGATATGTTTACCATGTACACCAGGTACTAACAGAAATTTAGGTTAAAATTTAAGGCTTAGAGGTGAAATCTTATCTTGGCAATAGACCATTTAACCGCTACACTGTCAGAAGGGTTCCTGCCCAGGCGAGCAGTGGTGAAAAACTATTTATCTGCTATTCTTGGAGAGGCAATATGAAGATCCATGAAAGGCAGTTTGGAGGTTTGTTTGTTTGAAAACTCACAAGGGAAATGCTGACTTCACACAAGGCTCATATATGAAGGGCTGCTTTTGGTATTTTCCCTTTCAAAACCAAACAATTTTATGGACAGACATCATATTTTGTGCTTGTTTGGAACAGTCCCTGAATGAAAAACATTTCCACTTAAGCTGCAATTTGATTACTCTATTGACCATGGACTCAGGTCAAAAGATGCCTCCTTAGTTTTCCCTCCTTGATTTAAATATAAAGAAGAAAGAAAGCTAAAATAGTACATCTGGGACCTAATATCTACATAATCAAAGACCCTGTGTAGTATCATCATCCCTGTTATGTCTGAGTCTTCCTTACAATGACAATTCAGCTTTGATGACCAGTTTCACTTTTACCAGGAGCAAAAAATTAATAAGAGGCTAAAACGTCACTATTGATCAGACAGATCAATATTCTATTGACACAGAATTCCTCCATATAAACTCTTTTTACATCCATTGTCACCACCTTCACTGTGGGAAGATATGTCTGAGTCTCTGAGCTCCCGACGACCACCCACCTCTTCTGGCCCATCTCACAACTACCCAGTTTCCCAGTAGGAAAGGAATTATGCATTGACAGTAAAAATTTTGTCCTGATTCCTAAAGCACAATTTGATCAGGCAGTTTTACGTGACATAACCCTTTTTGTACAAATATTAACACTGATTTCATTCTCATGATATTTCTTATCCCATCGCTCCCATAAAGAACCCATTACAGAATCCCACTCCTCTGATGGAAAACCCTCTAGGTTTTTCATGTGGACTTTCCCACCATTTTACTAGATTGCTAAATGAGATGTTGGCCACTTTAACTATCCCCAAACTATTAAATAAATAAATAAAATTCATAATATAATTTTGGCCGTGTAGGGAAAATATAATGAAAATAGTATTGAATGGAAATGTGGAATGTTCTCTTTCCAATTCTGTTGCAAAGCTCTTCCTATTATCTGAGGAAGAATCTACTTGTATTTTTAAATGCAAATTTACCTCTCAATGCCTTATTCTCATTTGTTCCTGTGCTGTCATTGTCAATCACTATTGAGAGATTCCTCACTGATACTTAGTCTTGCAATGTATTTTCACAAACAGAATGATATCTTCCAGATTTGCTTTGCCAAGTTAAACAAACTCTTTACTAAGCGGTTTTATGATACTGTTCCTTGCTTCTTAAAATAAACTCTTTTTCAGTGATCATCTTAAATGTCCTTCCTTTTACTTACTCAAACAGAATTTGCCTTTTCTGTACATCAGCTGTGAGTGGCACATTCTACATAAGAATATGCCCTCTACACTGCCCCTGTAAATATCTAACCGAAAATAAGTTTAAATTAAATGAGATTTTAAGCTTAGTTTAAGCTCCTGAGTATCATCACTTCCACACCTTCACTTGAGGAGTGTAGCAGATAAAACCTTGAAATAACCTCAAGTGCTACAATATCTGCAAATCTTGACATTGAGATTTTTAGCATCCTGCCTTTGCCTGCTCACTGGAGGAAAAATTTGGATCCTTATGCAGGGAAAAGAGTTTTCATGTCTTTTTAAATAAAACCCTATGCAATTCCACACAGCAGCCTGCCTGAAACCTACACAAAGGTTACCAAATCCAAGCACTTTGAGGTTAGGAGGAGTCAGAATTCATCTAATTTGAACTCCAGCCCTGCTGCCTGTGTATGTGCCATGTGACACAGAGAATTAGTAGTAATATCTCATTTAGTGCTCTGCATGGGAATTGCTGTTGGAATGAGCCATTCTTTGATAATCTGCTTCCCTTTTATTCCTTGCTGTGAGCCTCAAATTTCCTGCACAAGCACTATTTTTCACATGCTATGTCAAACATAACTCTTACCAAAAAAATATTTCAGTTTGTATCAGGTTAAAGGTCCATCAAGAAGGAGCAAAGCACCCTGCTGTAGTGTGGGGATAGGGACTAAATGGCTTCTGGATGACTGTCCAGAATTATATTCCTGATTTTGTATAAAGGCACCTGCACAAACACACACAATACATTCACCATTGTGCTTCTTGTTCTTTCATATTTATATTGATATTAGGCAGATTTTGCAAAATAGGGATTTCTATCCGTAAATACATCACAGTATATATTATACACAGACATTCACAGGAAGATAAACTATGTGATAGACATCTCTGACTCTCCAGCTGTGCAAGACTGTAGCAGTCACAGCAATCACCTCTGTCTTCTCTTGACACATTAATGAGCCATGCTTGAAGTGACCCTAACAAAGGACTTAAATTAAAATCATGTATAAAAGCACTTCAAATCATAACAGACAAGTCATATTTTTTAAAGGCTTGGCAGTGTGATATACAGACTTTCTGACTAATGCCTTACCACAGCAGGGTTTCCAAGGCTCCCCTTCAGCCTCACTGTGCTGGGCTGCGAATGAACATCCAGCCTGTGCTGATTAAAGATCTTTTTGTTGTTGTTGCTGTTGTTTTATAGAACCATGCAATCATTAAGGTTGGGAAACACCTCTAAGATTATTGAGCCCAGCCATTAACCCGTCACCACTGTGTTCACCTCCAAACCGTGTCCCCAAATGTCCCATTCATTCACTTGCCTTTTGAACACTTCCAGGAATGGTGACTCCACCACTGCCCTGGGCAGCCTGTCCCAATGCCTGACCACTCTTTCAGTGAAGGACTTTTTTCCTAATATCCAACATAAACCTCCCCTGATGCAACTTGAGGCTGTTTTCTCTGATCCTGTTGCTTGTTACCTGGGAGAAGAGACCGACCCTCCTCTGGCTCCAACCTCCTTTCAGAGAGCTGTTGAGAGTGACAGTGATGCAAAAAAATTCACTGGTCTGAAAGCCTAGGGAGATGGGCCTGGCAGGAGTGCAGGTTCTGTGTATATCTTATGGTCCAATTGGGTTTTGCATGACTCTGATGTAAAAATATTCCTCTTTTCCTTCCACAGAAAAATACACTGGAATACTTAGTCTGACTTGTAATCCCAGCCCCATTATCCGTGCCTGTGCCAGCATGTGCTGCTTAAATGGAGACAGATAGACAGTGGGGACAGTACATGTCCCAACAGGAAAACCCTGATTTCATTTCACAGGTTATCTGTGGCTTTATTGCATCAGAAATGTCAGCCATGAGTAATTCCAGAAAAGCTATGACTGATGGGGAGCAATAACTAACAGTGCAGAGGAGCCCGAGCAGCTGAGGGTGGATGAGTTCTGAGCCAGTCCTATGATCTGGTGATGTGAGTGTTCTCTTCAATAAAGATCCCAGGTCTTCCCATAACTGGGACAGTGAATCTATGGCTTTAAGCTAGCACTGCTCTTGTGTCTGTAGTAAAACAGCCTTCTTCCTAGGGAACTCTCCTGATCCTTGCTGCTTGGAACCTTTTCACAGAGTGTGCACAGATAGGAAGACAAAACGCAGCTGGGAGAGCAGTCCCAGTGTGGAGATGTCATTTCTGCCTGACAAAAGGCAGCCTCGAGGTTTCCTTGCTGGCACACAGAAGATGGTGCTTCCCTCCTTTAGATGGTCTCTTGGGATCATGTCTTGGGATCATGTAAATCATGGAATGCTTTGGGTTGTAAGGGATCTTAAAGATCATCCAGTTCCACCCCCTGCCATGGGCAGGGACACCTTCCGCTATCCCAGGTGGCTCCAAGCCTCATCCAGCCTGGCCTTGGACACTTCCAGGGCTCCAGGGGCAGCCACAGCTTCTCTGGGCACCCTGTGCCAGGCCCTCACACCCACTGTAAAATTTCCCATGTCATTTTTCTGCTGTCCCATTTTGCAGCGTCCTTCAGTGTAACACAAACGCCCCCACTCACAACAGTGATGTTGGTTTTGCTGATCCAAAATTGAGTATGTCTTCAGAATTTGGCCCTGATTTAAGATTCCATCTTGCGAATAATAATTCCTCACTGGGCTTAATGCAACACCACAAAAAAACCCAACAATACCCCAAAACCAAAAAAAAACCCAAAAACCCAAACAAAAAACCCCCCCTAAAGCTGAAACCAAAAAACCAAAAAAAAAACAACACAAAAAAAAAAAAAAAACCCCCCCCACAAAAAAAAACCCAAAACACCAAAAAAAAAACACAACCAACAACCAAAACAAAAAAACAAAAAACCAAAACATTCCTACAGTGACAGACCAGTGACTGTGTCCTCCCTGTGGCTGCGTCTCCACCACAAACCACACCGTGTCTACTAGAAAAGTTAAGCATGTGAACGGCAGTTTGTATCACTGGCAGACATCAGGATGGTCCAGGGGTCAGCAGTAAATGGCAGAGGATGTGGTATTAATAACAGAGGGTAAGTCTTAGACAAATCCAATTTCTTTCTTGCATAGATGGAATATATGGAATATACTTATACTTGGGTAAGGCTCAGTAGTGCACAACATCAAAAAATAACATTATGCAATATCAAGAGAGTACATAATAAGGTTGCCAAACATCAAATCCCGTGTCCCCTATTAAAAACAGATGGGATATTCCCTTTTCCATATTACCCATATGCTTTTAATACAGTTTCAGGATCTGATGCTGAAATACACTGCTGTCTGCTCCCATCCCAGCCCTGCTCCTCACAGCCTCCTCTGTAGATAAGGGCTGACATCTGGGCTGTGCAAATAGTGACTTTAAGAGGCTGAAAAGAGCAAGACAGGGACAGAGGAAGGAGGGAGAGAAAGGGGTTTTTTTTGCTGTGGAGGAGAGGGGAAAAAAAGACCTTCAAAAAGTGAGTCTTGGTACTGGAAATCAATAAAATTTAGTAGGTACAAAACTGACCAAGAACTCTATAACTCAAAAGGGAGCTCCAGTGGGAAATTTTTGTAAAGCAAAGGAGTGTCCTGTGTTGTTCTATCAAAACGAGATGCAGGTCTGTTTCTGTACCTGAATGGAGATACAAATATAAAGCCACTGCTGATAAAATGCGTGGAAGGTTTTGCGGGCTGATAAATTGCGAACAGAAAAGTCAAACATGGGGGCCCAGATCATGTAGGATGTGGGATCTGGGCAAGCAGAGGGAACTGGGTTCTGGAAAGTTAGAACCGAAAAGGAATTAAATAATAGAGTATGCAAACATGAGCTCTCCTGCTTCTATGGGAGAATGGGCTAATGGGATCATTGAATTTTACCAGTAGAAAATGGGATTTAACACCACTTTTGCATTTGGCACCAATACCATACAATCATAGAATACCAAGTTGAAAGACACCTCATGATCCTGTGGTCCAAACTTTCTTGGAAAACTCATATTCTAGTCAAGGTGGCCCAGCACCCTGTCGAGCTGAATCTTAAAAATGTCCAAAGTTGGGAAATCCGCCAAGAAGGAAACCTTGACTGTCAGTCATGCACACTTCCAAAAGGATTCAGAAAACAGAGACAGAGAAAGAAAGACTCACCAGGACTCAAACCTTTCCATTTTTTTTTCAAAGCAGACAGTGAGGTGATTTAATTACTCTGAATGTATCTGGAGGAGGAGGAGGAAGAGTCAATACCCAGAAAGTTACCGATGTAAAAGTGGAGGAAAGAACAAGATGTTCTCATGGGAAGCTGGAGGGAGAGGCTGACAAGAGAAAACGGGCAAGTATTTGTGAGAGAAAGAACAATAAGATCCAACATCTAGGCCCATGTTCAGGCAGTATTGGATGTGTCCATCTCTTATATCATCAAGAGCAGATGGATTTCTAGAATTTTAGGTTAAAAGAAAGGTCAACACTAAGGCATCAAAGTAAAGACTAGTGGCCTGTATCATGCAGGATATTGAAGTAAAAGATTAAACAGACTTTTGCAGCCTTAAATTTTAAAAGTATATGAATGAATGTTTAGATCTTCAAGATAGTTAAGGCAACAACCCATCTTCAATAATGCATCCCTGCTGCCACACCAATTTATAAACATTCAGAGATTTAATTGTTTAGAGTTTAAGAGCTATTAAAGCCTGACTTAACACAATTTCTTACAGTTTCAAGGAAGAATTCCAGGAACTCTGTTTCTCATTTAAAGCAAAACTGACATCTCTGTGTTCCAGAGATTCATGAGCACCAACAGGAAAACATGGTAATTGATACTTGGGAGTCCAGATAGTACCTGGACATAGCTCTGACATCACAGAATCATGGAATGGTTTGGGTTGGAAGGGACCTTGAATATGATCTTGTTCCACCCCCTGCCATGGGCAGGGACACTTTCTAAAAGAGCAGATTGCTCCAAGCACTGTCCAACCTGGCCTTGGACACTTCGAGGGATGGGGCAGCCACAGCTTCTCTGAGCAAGTTACGGAAATTTTATAACATGTTTCATCACGGTTAGTCATATTTCAATCAATGGAGAATTTACTTAATAAGCAGATCATGTGGATAAATTGCCTCACTACACTTAAATCAGTACCTGGTGATGATACATCTGCTACTTACCTACTGTTACCTTCTTCTGGGGACAGCAACGCAGACTGGGTCACCATTAAGGTATCAATTGGCAAGCCAAGGCTGCTCTGAAGGTCTCCAGTCTGATGAGTATTGATAATTGTTCTGGTCAAACTCTTCAGGCTGTCACTTGTCAACTCATTTCTTGGATGACCCGGCAGATCTCCAAGCTCAATGATCAGCACTCTTGATGGACCAGCCCCATCAGGTGGATGCAGAGCCCGGGTGCTCCCTGGTTGTGTCCCCTCTTCCCGTGGGCCATATCTGCTGTGAAAGGCTGTGCAAAATGCCATGTTAGGGCAGTGATATCTCTTTTTGCTGGCATTGGCTGAGATTACCTTCAACATGCTTTCACCTCCCAGCACATTATGGACTACTCTGACTTGGTCATGATTAAGCTTCAAGAAATCAGCCAACCTGCGTATTATGGTTTCCTCACTCTCTTCCCCAACAGCCTCAGTTACACTGAAAGCCACAAGAAGGGAAAGGCCAGCAACTATTTCCACAGGTTCCTTCTCATGCAGGAGAACATAGAGAAGGTTGTCCTCAAAGCTGAAGTAATTGGCTCCTGCCCTTTCATTCAAGGAAAAAGAAGATGGGGTCGGAGAGACATAATTCCCTTGGGTGAAAACACGAAGGCTGAGTGGCTCAGTGAAGAATATGGCCAGGGGCAGCCTGGTTGCGTTTTGACCACTGAGGAGATAGAGTCTGAAAGCCAGAGGTGCCACATCTGGGAAGCAAACCGTGGTGAGTTTGGTGGACGGCAGAACAGAGGAGAAGGTAGAGCGACGCTCTGCAGGGTAGCACGAAGAATGTGAGGTCTCATCACTGAAGGTATCCATAAAGCTGCCAGTCATTGTAACCACTGGGAACAGCCTCTGGCCGTCCACACCAGAGTCCAAGTTTTCTAAGATGACAAGTGCGTGATCTGTTTGTTTGCAGAAGTAGCCTTGTACTGAGGGCTTGAAGAGGCACTTACTGTCATCTCTGTAAATTCCTGGAAGAGAATAAAGAGAGATGGGGAAAAAAATTAATTGTTTCGAACATCATCTCAACACTTTTTAAAATAGTTCCTTATTTTCCTACTCCAAACTAAAAGTCACTTTGTCAGTGCTAAAATTTTACATAGTTTTAAGAGAAGCCTGGACACTGAGGGATATTAAATAGGCAGAAACCACATCTACCTCTAGATGTCCTGGAGCTGAAAATTGTTGAGGACTGAAAACAAATGACAGGGAAGCATCACATACAACTACCTTCTTCTTTCTAGATATCAAACTGTGGCCACCACTGAAAGAGCAGACATGAAAGATAGACCTTTTTGTCTGACACAGCACTATGTCCCTATGTCCTTGTGTCTTCTACATTTTCCTGGTCCCAAGCCTGTAGCAAGATGATGAATCAGGGCGTGACTGTGTTAGCGTGGAAACACATAATCACAGGATGATTATATGCAGGTGCTTTTATTGTAGGGCTCTGGGAATCAGGGGTACAGACAGCCCCAAATCTGACTCCGACATGGAGTTGTGATGGACACATTTTATACTCTTTCTTTACATAATCATATGTTGATTATTAACTTGATATTGTTCTCTTGTGTGTATTGTTTTTGCTCAAGCATGACTTTAAGCCCCCTCTCCCCCTAGCATTTCTTATCTATTGTACAGGAGGGTACACAGGTGTAGGTTCACAGGGTTTTAGTAAAGACAATGCTTGATATTTACTAATTAATTATCGCATTTAACATCATCTACTATGCAGGTGGGTACGCAGGTGCAGGTTCGCAGGGTTCTAGTAAAGACAATGCCTACTTTCGTTTCCAAGGCCCATTTTAGCTACCACGATTTTAGGAACATTTTAACCTCATGCTATCAACTGCAAGTGTTTGGGAGGATAATTTAACCCTACAAAATGCTGTCTCATCCCACTCACAGAGACTGCACTTCAAACAGAAAACACTAGAAAGGACCAGAACATCATGAATCTACTCCAGTGATGAACTCCCTCATCAAGTTTTAGAGCTGGAAGAAACCACCAGATTCAGATACCTACAAATATATGAGGCTTTCACACGTGTTCCAAATGTCCAAACTCCCACTGCAGTCAGTGGAGATCTGGAATTTCAACCACTGGCTCACAGGCAGGTGTCTAGATTTGCTTGGGATGCCCTGCAGTACCTGAGACATGTGACACAGGGTCTACAGAAGACCTATGCCCTGCAAGGAGACTCCACAGAACCAGAAATTGCACTAAGCACACATTTGTGGTAACTGGAACACACACAATTCCCCAGCCACCAATAAAAAGCAGTTTAAAACCAATGAAGTTCACCCTAACATACTTCTGGTTAGTTGTCTGAATTACACTTTACTATCCTACAATTTTATTGACCAGAAGTGGGATCCTGTCACTTAAACACTAGTGCAGAGTGCCACTTGGACTTCTTTTGATAGCTGCAACATCTGGAATGTAACACACAATGAATGGGACTGCAAAAGTCACTTTAGGTAAAACTTTGTTCTTTCACTGAATGTAACAGGGATGAAGATCCTTACACATATCTCAGGATTTGCCACTAAATTCCCTTCCAAGTGCCTCTGGAGACAAGTCAAGAGGATCCTTTTATGGAAGGCTCTGTAGAGAGGAGATGCAATCCACACAGTCTTCTGAGTTACAATCACAGACTCACACAATGGTTTGGGTTGAAAGGTTGGACCTTAAATATCATCTAGTTCCAACCCTCCTGCAAAGGACCACCTTCCAGTAGACCAGGTCGCTCAGAGCCCCATCCTACCTGTCCTTGAACACTTCCAGGGATGGGGAATTCACAGCTTCTCTGGGCAACCAGTACCTCAACATCCTCACAGTAAAGAATTTCTTCCCAATATTGAATTTAACCCTACTCTTGTAAGTTTGATGACATTCCCCCTTGTGCTGCCACTCCAAAGCTTTGTCAAAAGTCCTGAACGGTGCTATAAGTTTACAGTGTGCTCCATCTGACCAAATACAGGTCTCTGCTTTAAGATGAGAGAAATTGCGCCTCAGGCTGTAACAATGAGATCACCACTGATTATAAAGAGAGAATAAAAGTAAATGAGTTCAGATATGGGCACCAAAAGCATAAACATTTCTGCCTGGAGCATCTTAGGAAAAGATATGTGTTTCTGTTTTTCTTTCCTCTCTTCAAAATAAAATCAAAGGAGGAATTTGCTGCTGTAGCCAGCTAGAATCCTCCTTCTCTCACACAGCATTCTCTTTCCTTAGTCAGCTGTGTTCACAAATGTGTTGGGCAAAGCATGGCCAATGTCCAAACTAACTCTGTGCTCCTCATTCAGCACTTGGGGACATGTATTCAATTCACATAAAAAATAAGGGACAGCAACATCCCTGAGAGTCACAAACTTCTGGACAAATAAGAAGATTTCAGGGTGAAAGGATATCCCTTATCAAGGACACATTATGTGAAAATTTCTGCTAGATAAAAGTAGCAGACTCCTAGAAAAGAAATGAACTATGAGAAAGGTTGGATGGGGCTCTGAGCAACATTGTCCAGCGGAAGGTGTCCCTGCCCATGGGAGGAGTGTTGGAACTGGATAATCTTTAAGGTCGCTTCCAACTCAAGCCATTCTATGATTCTATTAAATAACTCTGGGCTCTGCTTTTAGTTACATCTCAAAGCCTGGATCCTGTGGGTTCTCACCTACTTTGAATTTCCAGGGGAATCATTATGTGCAGACCATGGTCTGTGAGCATTCCCCAGAATGAGCTCTCCCTCTGCACGTCACTGAGGGAAGCAATGGAATTACATAAACACCGAGCTCTGCTCAGGAAGGATGTCCAAGTGAGATGGGATCTGTACAAACCCCCTTATATTTAGACACCAGCTTACAAATTTGCTTCCCTTTTCTTGCTGTTCTCTGGTTTTTTTTTCCTTTATCAGTGTAAGTATTTTGCTGTCAGTGTGTGCTGGAGGCAAAAAGAGAGTGAGGAACAACTCTGTTCAGAACAGAAGTGGAAATGCAGCGCTCGGAGCCGTTGGAATTGTCCCGGAGCCCTGGGAGGATGCACTGTGCCGCCAGCAGCCTGCCCACAAAGGCTGACACATCTCATCCGCGGCTCTCCCGGAAACACCCCATCTCCCCCTGGTGACATTTCTCATGTCTACAAATGGGATTTGATGATATTTCATGATTTCCCAGGGCTTTCCTTTGCCCTGCCTGCCTCGCAAAGGGGGCTGGCTTGGTTTCCTGCACACACACACACCCACGCACACACACGCATCATTGCTTGTCTCCTTCTAAATGGACTTATCTGCCAGTCACAATTTCTGCAGCCTGCAATTTCGATCACTTTTAAATGAAACCCATGCTGGCCTTAGTAATCATAATGTCATTTACAATTTACCACAAAACACGTTTATTCGGTTAGTAGCACATTGGAGAAAGAGAACTCCATATGAACTCGCCACTGAAGCCCTAATCTGATTATTTCCTCATGAAAATCCAAGCAGGGGTGCTTGTAAGAGGGGTCTGAGAGGAGAAGAAAAAAGTGAGTCCTGGCCACAGCTGACTCTGATAATCAATGTGAACAGATAAGTGACGTGGCATGTCACAGCCAGCAGCTAATCTGCCCCAGGGCTTTCCTCTAAAAAAGGCCAGAGTGGACAGGACTTAATAAATACTGAGTGACCACTGAATATTGAGCTGACATGTGCTATTTACATTGGTGATGAACAATAGCAGTGATAAATTCCAGAAGCATCCCCCTGCAATGGGTGAAATTGGATTACACAGGTTCTATTTGTATGTGTTTGCACACACACACGCACGTGTGTGAGAGGGAGAACAAAACGGGGGGAAAAGCAAGAGTCAACCATAGTCTCTAGAAATGTATGGGAAAGATGGAGAAGATAGTCACATATTGTTGAACATCACGCTGGGATCTTGTGCACCCAGGCAGAGGATGCAGACACGTGTGCTTTGGGCTCTTAAATTCACCTGTTTGTCCTGCTCCACACAAAAAGGAGAGAGAAACGATACGTGGAATGCGTGCGTGTCCACTCTCTGCAGATAATTCCTCCACCTCAGTGATCAGGCTTTGCTTTCTGCAGGTTGCCCCATCATCAAGGCAAATTTATTATTTATTTATATATGTAAACACACCAGCACATACATCTAGATGAGATTTTAGTACTCAGGTTGCTTCTAGGGCTCATGACAAATATTAACTTTGTGTCAATATTTGTCCTTCCTGTCGTGAAATGAGGATTTTCCACCTCATTTCACATTTGAAAAGAAAAATGTGCCGAGGGGGCCCTTTTTGCTTAGGAAAAAAACCCCACCACCACCATCGCCACCACATCATATCCTTTATTTAGAAAAATTGAGAGGTAGAAAGAGGGAAGAGCATTTTTTAAAATAGATGTTTTGACTTAAAGGCACACAGAGTCCTTTACAAGTCTCCTGCCTTTTCCCTTGTTCCCCAATGCCAAATAAATAAAATAAAATAAATTCTACATTTAAAATTGAATGAAATACATCAACATTAATGATTTTCCCCTTCAGGTTAACACCACCATTTGCTTCAATAATTTTTACCCATTTCGTGATAGATTTCACAATTCATGGTTCAAGGAAAAATAGAGTCTTTTTTTGACAAAAACAAAAGGCAATGTCAGTTTTTTATCAAAATAAAATAAATCTCCCACAATTTTCTTTCCATCCGACTGGATTTGCCCGTCAGTTATTTCTAATTTAACTACAATTATAGCTACAAAAATATAAAAGCAAGGAGGGTAGGAAGGGGGAAGGGAGAGATAAATGGGACACTGTTTAGAAATTGTGATTCATTGGCCTTGGGCTGGCCAGCCCATATCTTTGCTGAGGGGGAAATATTCATCAGAATTAACTGTTCCTTTTGACCTGCTGACATTCAAATGGGAAATAAAGGGGGGAAAAAAAAGAAAAGGGCCCAGAAATAGCACCTTAGAAATCTAGAAAAGGTAAATTATTCTGAGTTCTGTCTCACAGGAAGGCACCATGGCAGAGATCCTTCTCGTGTGTTTGTGTACAAATGTGCTGGTTTTGGGTCAGGCAGAATTAATTTTCTTCACAGCAGCTGTTTTGGGCTGTCTTTTGGATTTGTGCTGAAAATGGTGTTAATAACACAGAGATGTTTTCATTATTGCTGAGCAGGGCTTGCACAGAGTCGAGGACTTTTCTGCTCCTCATCCCACCAGGCAATGGGCTGGGGGTGCACAAGGATTTGGGAGGGGAGACAGCCAGAACAGCTGACCCCAGGTGACCCAAGGGATATTCCAGACCATGTGGGATCATGCTTAGCATATAAAGCTGGGGGATGAAGAAGGACAGGGTGGACATTTAGAGTGATAGTGTTTGTCTTCCCAAGTCACTGCTACCTGTAGTGGAGTCCTGCTGGGGTGGCTGAACACCTGCCTGCCCATGGGAAGTAGTGAATGAATTTTTTGCTTTGCTTCGCTTGCTTACACTACTAAAAAACCAAATTTTTTAATTTTTTTTTTTACTTTCCGTTTTTCAAGGTCTTTATCTCAACCCCACAAGTTTTCTCCATTTTACCCTTCCAGTTCTCTCCTCCATCCCACCAGGGCAGAGTGAGTGAGGGGCTGTGTGGGGTTGCGTTGCCAGCTGGGGTTAAACCATGGGAACACACACACACATAAATATGTACTCATAGCAGGGACCATGTAAATAAAAATAGAGTGACTGCTTTAGGCTGTTAATTATTTCTTTTAAAGAAAATTATTTTGGAAGGAAATGAGTCTCATAACATTACTCTGTGTGGGGGTTTTATGCTGTCCTGTTTATCATTCTTCTATATAAAACTTTGAACCCCCCTAGCCAATTTTAGCCACATTTGTGGACTCAAAAATACTATTTTCCTTCAAGGTTTGTAAAAGTAGGTGTCCAAGTAGAGGAAAGACAGTTATTAGTGCTTCCTTTGAAGGAAAGTCTGTGGTAAAACTCTCTTCTTACACATCCCGAGATCTGCATTCACCCTTTCCTTTCACATGCAAATCCAAAGAAAAACAGGTGTAGTACACAAAATATTTGCTCTTGCGTTCATAGTGTGCATGTTTCTATATGTCCACACACATTGAAACTATCTATTCTCCATAAAATCAAGTGTTATTTGCCTCTTTCATACAGTTAAACATTTTTATGCTTGTATCAACCCTTCAGTGCTCCCCATGCCTGAGAGGGAAGGCACATGTTACAGATGAGGATGTATCTCCCAGTCATGAACAAAAATTTACAGTTTTCCAGTTTTCAGAGACTATAACAACTCATTCTTGACCTCAAAGCATCAATACACAAGTAAAGTCTTAAGAAGAGAGACCAGCAGCTCTCTGAGGTCAAAATGCTCTCCAACAGAGATCAAAAAGAGTATGGGAGCAAAGCACGCATATAGCAATGTTCACCCAAAATGCTCCTCAAGCTCTCAGTAATTTACAGGTCAGGAACCTCTTGAGTCAGAGAGGTCATTGTTGGTGTTTGTATTTGAGAGAAAACACCAGACCTGTCTCACAAACCTACAAAAGTTGGGAAGGAGAATAAGCCAGGTGAAAATATCTTGAGCCCTCTCAAAGGAGGTGGGTCAGTAAATCTGGAAGGGCCCTTTAGTGAGGTTGCCCAGACCACGTTGGATAAAAGGGTTTTCCTTATAGTTCCACAAATCTTCTGACTTGCAAGGTGCCACACCTGGAAACACCTGTGCCCAGAAGACTCAGATGGAACTGAGCTGCTAGAGCATTTTATCCATCCAAATTTATAGAATAACCAGTGCCAAGTCAGGTTCTAGTCCCTGCGCCCAGCTGGCATGGCTCTCCCATTGTATTAAAGTCACTGACCCTCCAGAAGACAGTGGTCACCTCCAAACTGCTCTTTTGACCTGGCTCCTGACTTGTGCTAATTTCTGGAAAGCACTCAGGAATTATTTTGGACACTGCTGGGTTTCCTGGGACCAAACTGAGCTTGGAGCTGTACTCTTGATGCAACAGGAAGCTCCAGTGTCCATGCCCCAGTGCTGCTTGACTGAGTAGAGGCCCATTCCTGCTACTGTCAGCACTGGCCCAGAGCAACTTGCCCATAATTTTATTAAACTTAATCAGAAAGATACAATTAAGAAGGATTTTTGTCTGCATTATCATTAATGGCTTTGGAACTTAAGTAATTTTAGCCATCCTGTCAACACAAAGACCCCCATAAAGCTTATTTCAGGAACAAATCCAGTGCAGTGACAAGAGTGTTACCTGCCACTATATTGTGCATGGAGAGAAAAATCGTTCAGTAACCCTGACTGGAGCTTTTAGATGGTCTCGTGAAGCAGGTAAGACAAACTATTCTCAAAAACCTCTTGAAGCCATTAACCACCATCCAAAGAGCCAATAACTCTGTGTGAGATGGGTCCTGTCTCCCAGAGAAGATAAATAAAACTGCAAAGAGAAACATCTTTTGGTCCCTATATTATTTCACCTATGAAAAACATGCTGTTCTGCAAGTATCGGGGTTTTTTCTCATGTAGCTGCCAAAGCTTTTCCCATTTTTTTTCCCTTGAAGATAATCCTGATTTCCTTTAGGTGTTTTTAAAAGGATTCTTCTTTTCTCCTGACCAGCAACCTCATTGACTGAAGCTTTAGTCGCACTGATACCTGTGGCTCAACATAAAGGTGAGGGGCAGCAAGAAGCAGAGCTTTTGCCGACGTGATTCCAGTCACCATCTCTCTGGTCTAGGAATGATAAAATTACCACCACCACCACCACCTGAAAGCAGAACAGCAATTTTGTCAGATGCCAGACCTAGAAATGAATGCGGCCGTGCCATGCACTGCTCTGAGCTGTGGATATAATGACTTTTGAATGGGAAGTCCCGGACACAATAAATCTGTGCCATATGTGACCATTTCCTGTGTCAGTTCCTTTCTCATAACCAGTGGAGGCTTCGCCCTCCCCCTCACTTTCCCTTTCATGACCCCACACCAGGGCTCTGAAATCTTTCAGGGTTGCTTTTGGGCCCCAGGCCTTTCCACAGCAGTTGCATAAATAAATGAGTTTGACAGCAAACATCATAATGGTTACGGTAATTTGTGCTCCACACAAGTGCTTGTGCTACTCGCTGGAGAAATGGGGGAGGAAAGAGCTTGTTTTGTTACCACAAACAAAAGTATGTTCTCTGACAAGTGGTGAAAGAATTAGTCAAATAAACTTGAACCCTATTCAGACCATGGCTGTTATGGACAGGGAGGTTCTCAGCTTCGCTTTCCCTCCTTGGCCTGAAGTCACTGCAAAGACAAATCATCCTTTTCTTCTGCAAAAATAAAGTTAGGGCATAAAATGAACTGCCTCAAAATATAATTTTCAGGGAACTCCACTTTACTGCTATTATTATTATCATTTCTTCCCAATGAGAACAGTTCTTTGGTCCTGGGAACTGACTCACAAAGAGACTGAATGATTTTCCATTAGAAGCAAGCTAGAAGGAAAATGCCAAATACCTGAAGTTTCTGGAAATATTTGGGTTAGAAATAAGCTTTAAAATGATAATAACTTCTGTGAGAAATAGGTGGAGAGGGCAAAAGAGAACCTATGTTAGTCCTATTTTTCTCCTTTTTAATTCATTAAAAATGAATAACAATGAATTAATATTCATTCACACATTTTGACCAAATAACAAACTTTTATTAACTTTTCAAGTTTCCCTGAGAAATTATAATATTTTTGGTCTGTGTAAATTTTTTCTATAAAATTGTGTTATCAAAACCCCTTTATTTCCCCCAGCAGTATCATGTTTAAAAATCATGTTTCATATATAATAATTTCCGCCCAGGAAGATCACAGACATTTTGGTTAGCATGGCAAAGGGCATAATTAGTTTATAGAAGTTTTGTAAAAACTGTTAGGAAGGAAGGTTGGTTTCTCAAGTCCAATGCAGAGAGAACAAAATTAAGGTATTAGTATTTTAACCAGGGAGGCTTAGGTTGGAAATTAGAAGACCATCTTTCTAGTAAAAGAAAATTTAAGTAGCAAGAGCTTGAAACCAACTGATTAGGAACCTGGTGGAACTAACACAAATGAGGGATTTTTTTTCGCAGGTTATATTAATTTATTTTGGGAACACTGTAATTACAGATATCACTTTGGAGTGCTCCTTCCTTCCTTCCTTCC
>VWPU01010385.1:21092-60357 GCA_013398955.1 Callaeas wilsoni
TTCTTTCTTTTCTTTCTTTTCTTTCCAGCTAAGTTATAAAAAACAAATTTAAATCTTGCTTGCACCTGCCTTGGCTGAAGGTTCAGTCCCAGAGCCAGCGCTCATAACAGAAAGGTTCACAAGCACAAGAGTCCCTGTGACATTATTAGGGTGATTTTCAGCAATATTAGTCCTGTATGGGCTGTGGACTTGAATCTTAAAGCAGAAGGATTTCATTATGGGTACAGACAGCTATATTATGCCATGACATATTTATGACAATGAACAGTAATGGGAGGCGAGTATTTTAAGCCTTGGAAGTCGAAATTAATCTGAGCGCACAGTGCAGAATCTGAACACCTATGAAAACATATTGAAGAGCTAAAATTTGAGACACAAAGGCTACAGTCATTATCTGAGCACATAGAATGAGATTCATCACATTAATTCTAGCTGCCTAAATGTTAAGCATCTAGTCTAAGCTAATTGTCTGGTCAAAGCTGTTCATCTAGACAATAATCATTAGAGAGGGGGAGAGAAGAGACTTTTAGAGGGTTATTCATTCCTGCTTTTCTTTGGATGGATTGTATCACTTCTGGAGGTATCTGTCTCTGCTGGCTATGTGTGGAACCTAGACACGTATTTTGGACTGAAGGCCTGTCTTTAGAAACAGAGAATCACCGAATCATTAAGTTTGGAAAAAATCTCCAAGATCATCAAGTCCAACTTTTGACTGATCACCACCTTGCCATTAAACCACACCACTAAGTGCCAGTGCCATTATGTAAAATGAGTCCAAGCACTAATGCTGTTGCTAATGAGGCTTGTGGAACAGCCAGGCCAATCTGTGTTCATGTTCAGAAATAAGAGGGAAATTACAGCTCTGTAGACACTTCTAAATAACCATCTTCTCCAGTTTTGAATGAGAGGAAAGAGAGGAAGGAGGGAGATGAAGCCACTACCATCAATCTGAAAAATAAGAAAGCAAGCTTCCCCATCCCTGACAGAGATATAAACAAGCTACAAACAAATTTTTGAGGAAGACCCAGAGAAAGACCAAGCTCTGCATTTGGCTTTTGTAGGTCTGATGACCAAGCCACGGGATCCAGGTACTCCCCACATGTGCAAGGTGCAGTCACCCTGCAAACCAAGGCTCTGTCTGCTCCTGAACAGTGCAGCTCACCCAGGAAACAGGGCAAAATACCTCAGCAAAATACCTTGGAAAGCCCAAAATCAGAGAACTTATTCAAAAAGAGTTGAGCAAAGAGAACAAGACCCTAAAAAATTATTCTAACCTCTGGAACCAACGTGGAAGCAGGAACGGAAGCACACTGGTTTCAAACACCACTTCCAAAAAATCAAATGTGTCTGTAGGCGTAGTCCTAAAATACCGTGCCTAAAATGAATCTTGGGGGGAAAAAAATAGGTCAGAGGAGATTTACAAATGTCAAACTTCCAATATTTCAAACTTCTGCTCAGAGCAAGGCTAACTACAAAGTTACATCAGGTTTCTGAGGGCTTTATCACAAATCATAGTACATCTACATTTTAGGCTTTTAAGTTTTGTACGACAGAACTCCCAGGTTAGACTACGTTCTGAGGAGCTGCCAGGGTTGGAAATTACTTGGAGAAGATCTATGATCCCAATGACATTTTCATTATAACTTCAGATGGTTTGAAGATGGTTTCAAGATGGTTTGAAGAAGCTTTGAGAGAAGATTTTACGAATAGTTGTTATACTCATGTGTGGTTATTTTAGGTAGCCCAAGGTCTGTTCCTTGTCCTATCCCAAACCTTCTGGACAGCTCCAACAGGAAAAGAGTATGTTTGGAGGGGGAACATCTCTTGTGCTTTACCAGAGAGTTTTCTTCATGTTCATATAAAGGTGAATGGGCAGAGCCACACTGATCCTGGCTGTGTGGTGTGAGGCCCATGGAAAAAACCAGTAAGTATATTGATGGAACACTGAAAACACGCACCAGTCCTCATTGTCCTGCCCTAACTAGTGAGGATCACTTCCGTTATATTTTATTCTAGACTTACTAGTGAGCTGTTTGAAATTTCAGACAGCCCTTGGAGTTATTTTGGCCAGGGAGTATATTTAAAACTCATTGTGCCTAATGTTGTCTTTCTACAATTGAGAAGTAATCAGGAAAGACGTGAAAATAAATAGACAAGTGAGAGGCAAAATGAAATATGAAGTGGCTAGAAAGGAGTCTGCTCTCTAATGTATTTTTTCAGCTTATTATTGTAAAAGCCCAGAGCAAAAGAGTAGCTTTGAAGAGTCTTTTGTTAATAGTGGAAAGGTTGTCTTTATATTTTTCTTAACTTTTTATTTATTAACCATGCTGCACAGGGTACTTCCACAAGTGATGGCCAAGTTTCAGGTTTCAGGGACTTGTTTAGTCTGAAAACATCCCAGGCTGCAATGGGAAGCAGAAAAGAGAAGTAACAGCCCATTGTACGATGTTAGAAGGAAGTAAAACCGAAGCCCATTTGTTCTCTGCTTTTCCCTGTAATTTCTGGTGGTTGAGCTTGCAGAGGCTTGGATGTCTCTGTTTGGATGGTTAAAATGCATTCCCAGCAGGCCACTTCCTCAGGTGGTCTAGCTGATGACAGCATGAGGCCAATGTAAAACAGCTGATGTGTTGACCCTATCTGACAATAAAATTATAAAGCTGCATTCCTACACCGGGCAATCTTCCAGATCATTGTGAAAAATAGAAAATAAATGTTATTGAGGGCACTTACCTTATGCTCAAGCCCTAAACCATGACAGTCAATAACATTTTTGAGACTCTTGGTGCTGGGGCACTATGTGTTTATCATTGCCCTCATTAGGGGGCTAAGCATAAAAATATTTAATTTCTACAAAACCTCATAGAAGCTGTCAGGTGAGAAAATATTATCTGTGCACAGGAAACCAGAGAGGTGGATGAGGCAGATTTGCTTCTTTGAGAGATTTTAGTGTTTTAGCACCATGGAGACAAAACAAAAAAGAGCACTGATACTGTGTTAGGATAGGCAGAACAATTCAGGATTCTCCAAGGCTTCTTAGCTCAGGGCATCCTGCTGGAATTTAAAGGATGCCCTTCATGTATAATAGTTTACATTATCTAACTTTTATGAAGGGAATTGTCAGCATGGACAATTTTGGTCTGATTTTTTTTGGAATAACACCTATATTGCCAGACACACACATAAGCACAAGCATGAATTTTACTTGTTTATTTCATGGCATCAAAAATATCAGAACACATTTAATTTTGTGGACACACCAGTGGAAAAGCTCATCTGGAAAGCTCTCAGCAGGAACCTCCACAGGCCTTTCTGTTGGTTTGGGCCATCAGGGAGTGTCTTTCAGTGCCATGAAGAGCCAAGACATTTTGGAGAGCCTTCAAAGAGCCCATCTGGCAGGGTTTGCTCAGTTTTCACAAGTCTCATGTGGCAGTCACAGGGGACAGCGGGCTGAGGCCTTGTGTTTGTATCCCACTAGGAAGGAAAGGCTCGTTCCAGAGTCAGAGTACACGAGTTACTCAGTGTTAAGTACCAAGGTTAATCCAGCAGGTAGAAAACTGCTGCAAGCCATTTCCAAACCTCTCTTGCCTTATCAAGACAATCTGGGCTACAATCACTCTCCATGAAAGCCACAGAAGTTCTGTTTACGTATAATTCCCCTTTCCAACCCAAATCCTGCCCAAAAGGGTGTTTTTTTATGTCAAGCACGCGTTGTCAGTTCTCAAAAATGGATTCACATTTTCTTGCACGTTGGTTTTCTCTGGGATCTCAAAATGGTTAATAATGGTTAAAAACACTACAGTCAGTACCCTGAATGCCCAGCCAGAAGGATGTGATGTGGAAAGCATCCCTGTGCTGCCAAGGACATTCAGGGAGGAGGAATATGCACGAATCTCGATTTTTTTTTTCCCTTTCGCTCTCCATGTCTCACATGGAGCAGGAGCTCAGACAGAGAAACCTCAGAAGCAGAGGACTGAATTTAATAAATCTGTCTGGGGGGAGGGAGACAGGGAAGAGAAGATCATGGAGATAAGAGAGGCAGAGAAAGGAAGAGAGGAAAATAAAGGACATTACAGCTGGCTGGTGATGGCTGTGCCCTTTCAGACTCAAGTGGGCGGAAGTGGAATATTTGTTTAAGAGGCAGGACACCAGTTCATTATGGAAAGAATGGAAAATAATTTAAAAAAAAAAAAAGAATATTTTATGGTTTGGACATATATTTCCATGCCACTGTAATGAGGATAGGCCGAAGGCAAGGGAAGTCAAGGATAATGGCAAGATGCTGCAAGGTAATTAATAGGGCTGCTGGATTTCATCACAATTTTGGGGATTATTGAAATGACCCTTTAAATTCAGTGCAGCTACACTTACAGTATGCAAGAAGTTAGACCCCTGTTTAGGAAAATAAATTCCTTCAAGGTAACAATTCCATAGATTAGCAAAAACAGAGGGTCTCTTTGCTTCCCCACTTCTGCAACCTTTCTCTTGTTTCAGCTTGAAGACTAAAAGTTATTTGAGGGGAGCAGGGAGGAGGAGGAAGCTTATCTCATCCCCACTGACACAGCCCTCTCCACCAAGATACCAAGCTGACTTCCTTAAAGAAAAAATTAGCAAATGCACTGCCAAAGCTCCCATCTAGGGATGTTTTTTTCTTTTTCAAGATACTGTTTGTTAGAAAAACCAAAAAAAAGACACCAGAGGGAAAATAAATGCAGATACATTTTTAATGCATGCATTTAATTTTCAGAACATGGTGGGCACTTCAGTGCCGGGTGCTGGAACTGCAAGGGAGAATTTATCTAATCAGTCCTCCGTGTCCCTGCTTCATTGACATAATGTGGTCCTGCCGATTAAAGCACTCCAATCTCTGCCTTTTCCTTCTCTTTCATACTAAAATTATTGATGTGCTTTGTACAATGTGTAATTGCCATTATTGTATATGTGCCTGGAGCATGTGCAGAGCTGAAATTGAAATAAATAAGCAAACAAAAATCATACGATAGTGAGTCTCTGATGGTATGGTGGGGGTTGGTGCCACGGTATCACAAGCTGAAAATAGGATTTCATACTGCTGTGACTGGTTTTGATAGAGAGAGATTTGATAAGACTGGAGGAAAGGCTGCTGTGATCCTCCAGCCTGACCTCTTCTTTTCATACAGCACAGACCCCTAGTAAACACCTAAATCAAAGTACCTCTTTTAGCATCCCGGGTCTGAGCCTCACCATCCAGGGACTTCACCAGAGCAGTCCTTATTTTCATCACCTGAGGGTCTTGCCCAGTATCATGTGCTCACTTCTGCTCCATCTCTTTCACTTCCTCTCATGGACACGTAGTGGATTTGTTCTTTACATTTAATTTATGCAAGCAAGGCACAGAATACATTTCAGTAACGCCAATTAGATACGCACTAATTTCTTCTCTGTGAAATAGCGGTAAGTAATTAATCAGAATTTTGATCACAACTCAGTTGGCAATTCTAATTGCACTTGTCATTTCCAGAGCAAATACAGAATCATTATCTTTTTCGCCAAGTCCTCTCTTCCTAATCATCCAGGGGTGCTAGAAGCAAAACATTTCCAAGAACTAGATATTGTCTCTATCAACCAGCAGCCTTAATACCTTTGGACTGAGGGTTAGTGGGTTCAGTCTGTGGCTGTGTTTTATTTCAAGCTTCATCATAATTTTAAAGGGAATAGCTCGTGGCAGGCTGGCTGCTTGCCTGGGGGAGGGGGGATTCTGCCTCATGAAATTATGAGGATGGATAAAAGCTAGCAGCTCACTCCTTTAAAAACCTTCTGGGAGAGCACTAAAGATGCCTGACCTTTGCACGAGCATCCAGCAGGCATCCGAGGGACCTACGGACGTTGATCAGACCGGTGCCATCAAAGCCCACGCGACATCTCGGAGGCACCGCATCCAGGTCTCACCTCCAGGCACTACCAGGCATCCCGGGAGCGAAGAGGATGATCAGGGGAGATCAATCCCCCGTGTTTCACCGAAACAATGCTTCCATGACCATTCAGAGATTATCCTGGTGGTTTGTGCAAGCTGGCAGTGCCGGTCCGGAGTGCGAACGGGTTAAGACTGTCTGCCTGCATGATGGTATGGCCAGGGGTCTGTGGAGATAGGAGTCCCCTTTGCTATGCTCCAAAAAGCTGTCAGTGAGATCCTCCTCAGAGGGCTTAGAGGAAGGGAGAAAGAGAGCAGGAAGAGGAAGGGAGATTTACCTTTTAGGAACTGAGCCCTACAGAGACCTACACCAGATCCAACCGCCAATTCCAGCATGGCAATTCGCCTCCTCCTTCTCCTGCTGGAAAAAAGGGTTTCCAAGGACCTGACAGCTACAGTCCAGTTTAGTATTCAGATTATTCACATAATTTGAGCCCAGGTAGTTAATATTTTCCCAGGTAGTCCCAAATCATACACAGGAAGTTTGGGAACAACCACCAAAAGTGAGATCTGAATTCTGACAACTTAATAACAAGTGAAAAGGCATTTAAGAGAAGTGCAAAAGCACTTTATGCAAGAAGTCCCTGCATAGGATATGTTGTGAATCAGAATAGTTCTGGCTCTACCCTTGCATACGATTTGAGCAAGCAGCACCAATGAAAATTGCCAATTTGAAGGCTGCCCAAGCCTCAAATCTCCTGTACTTCCCAAACCATTCTCCTCCCTACTCCAAGCAGCAGAAATCACTGGAAGATATTGCTCAGCCCTTTCCTTTGCTTCATTTTCCAATGAAGCATTCTCCAGTGCTCTTGTTTTTAATCCACATTTGAGAGATCAATAAGAAGGATTTGAGGGGAAGAGTAATCTGTCAGTTCTTCTACTCTCAGAGACCAAACTTCTCTCATAGAAGGCGGAATAACTCTCAACATTAGTGATGCCAGTGGGGACTGAAGAGCGTCAGAACACCTCAGAACTTAGCTATGAATATTGAAGCCAGGAAAAATGTCTGAGATTTTGGTGGGCTGAATTTCTTTCATAAAGGACAGAAAAATAAGCAGAATAAACGTCTGAACTGCCACAGAGACTTTTCTTTGTCTAGGGTTGGGGAAGGGATGGCATGTTAAACATGCTGACCGTGATGAAAAGTCTCAAAAGCTTGAATCATACATTTTCCAGGCTCAACTCCACCTTCTGGGACACAGTGGGACACAGACATTTGGCCACAGTCTTTAAAAGAGGTACACTGAGGCTATGTCCACACTTATGAAGGTTTATGCCTTAGACCTAGTACTCAATCACAAATATATTCCTAGAACAATGTTTGGCATGTTTTTTTGTCTAGGTCAGCTAGCACTGACCAAAACTGTGTCTAGGAACTTTCTGAGGCTTAATGTGATTTGTGGCCATCCCAATTTAGATGCAACAAATCTGGTCTGGAGCAAAAGGGATTTTAATAATTATATATATGGCCACACTAAGAGCTGGCCATGGGCAAGGGCACCTTCCAATAGACCAAGTTGCTCAAAACCCCATCCAGTCTGGTCTTGAACACTTCCAGAGATGAGGATATGTCCAATTTCAAGCCAGTTAGGAGCATGGAAGGCACTGGTAGAGCTAAAAAGGAGGTTGCCACCATCAGATTTTTCTTTACCAACTCTCCATACTCCAGCAGAGTCAGCAATGACTTTGCTGGCTATTTAAATATAGATGAGAAACCCACCCTAAAAAGGCAAAAAAGAACAAAAACTGTTCAAAAAATGTAAAGCATAAACTGCAAAAGAGAAAGGATTACTTTTAATTCACTATAGTCACAGTTGCTTAATCACCTCAGAGTTGGAAAACGAAAAAGAAACAGCAGCTCTTGGAACCTGGGCATATTTGAAGACTGAGTAAGCCCACACGGCATGGATTTATGAAGACAGCAGATCACATCCCAGATTAGTTACAGCAGCCAAAAGAGAAAAATAAGATCTTTAAAACTAGAGGGAGTGGGATACAAACAGACTAGTGCAAAAAACATCAGCTTCAGCACAGATATTTAAGTAATGGATGGTCCTGAAGAGACATTCTGGCTACGTCTTCACCAGTAAATTAAATGTGCCCAGGAGTATTCCCAGACACCAAGGCCAACTGACATGATCTGGTTGCGCTCATCTTTTAAACTCTCTTGGCTTTAAAAACTGGATGGCTTCATCCACCAGACCAGTTGGGAATGTTCCCTGGCACACACAAACTCCCAAACTGCACCCAAGAACGCAAGAACTGGTTGGGAGAGTATTACTTGGCCAGGACTAAAGCAGGCCAGGGGCAGTGCTGAACATTTTTGCAGAGCAGTGGATTGCGCCTCTGTATCATTTTATTTATCTTACCATGGACATCACCTGTCCACCTGAACTTCTGCCCCTGGAGAGTGCTCCTGTGCCCACAAATTTACCTGCAAAATTTAACAGAGGGTAGAGACCACACCAGTCAGAGAGGTATCCCAAGCCTAAGGAAACGAACAGAGAAACCTGCAGCCCAGATTATTTCTGGGCCTGTTTGAGAGAAGAGTTCACACTCAGAGAAGAAGACCGAGCAGATGTTGTGTGAAATATTTGGCCATCTTTTGGCATTGTTGAAGGTTGCTGAACATCATCACACGTTGGAATTTCAAACCAACAATGGTTTGGGTTGAACGAACCTTTAAATATTGTCTAGTTCCAGACCTCTGCCATGGGCAGGGACACCTGCCACTAGAACACTGACATTTTCTTTTACTAGAAAAATATTTAAAGCAGAAAAGAAGCGCCATTTCTGGTTATTATTCAAACTACTCTTAATGGGGCAGGAAACCAAGTTATTGGTGTGTGCCTTCTGTTTATTGCAAGGGCAGGCTTTGAACTTGAGTGGAAGAAAAGGAAGGGACAACTTAGTCACCTCCTGGCTGTTATTTCCCTGCTGGAAATAGGCAATAGATTGACAACAGCTGAGGAGAAACCTGCCTACCCACTGCAACCTTAATTAATACAAGGAGGATGGGCTTGGGAGGACTGGAGTTACCCCAGGAGCAAACCTGGGAATAATTTTCTGTCTCTGTTCAGCTTGTGTCTCTCTAGGTTGATGCAGCTGGACTGAACTCTGGTCTTCAACAGTCAGTCCTAATCTAGGAGTTCAGTGAGGTTCTGGCCACATTTAATCACGGGAAATAGTCTGATGTTTGGTGGTGCCACCAAGTCAGAGCATCACGTGTGGACATCCCTCTCACCCAGATGCTCTGGCAAATAGTGGATGAAAAATGTGTCCCTAAAGCCTCACAATCACAAATAAGCTGTGCAAATCCTCTTACGGGCACACTGAGCAAATGCAAGAGTAAGAGTGGGAATAGGTGAGGAGTGGCTACACTACCGGGACTCCACCCCCAGTGTTTTTTGTAGAGAACTCTCTGTTGTCTACCCTTTCCTTGGATGAGAACTGTGAACCTCAGTAAAACCTCTTGCTGTATATTTAACCCTATGGCACCTTGTGCAAAGAAATATTTGCTCTAAGCACAGGTTCAGAGACACGCAGGGCTAACCCACAGCAGACGCCATCAGTGCCAGGAGGAGTCAGAAGCACAGGCTGGGGCTGTGTGTAAATGTATCTACACAGAGTAGGACCACAGGAGCTTGAGGTCGGGCCCCTCAGGAGGACCTCAAGCAGGTCCAGTTTCATGGACACGACCTCAGCCAACAACATCTGTGCACAGCACACAGGGAAAAGGACACAAACACATCATAGACACATAGAATCATAGAACTGTTGAATCATAGAATCACAGAATCGTAGAATCATAGAACTCAGGTCTCAGGTTCAGGTTGGAAAAGACCTCCAGGATCAAGTCCAACCTTCAACCAAATACCACCATGCCCAGTAAACCATATCATGAACCACCTCTCAGCCAAGGTGGAGGCAGAGATGAGGAAAGAGGCAGACACTGCTACTCAGTCAGAGATCTGCCCCCAGCAAGGACCAGGGCTTATTTTGCTTCTTTGTTTCAATCTCCCCTCCTCTTTTGAGGTGATTCTTTTCATTTTGTGAACAGGAATCCATTGCGCATTCACAACAGAGAAAGCTGAAATTATTGTGGCTTCTCATTTGGGACTTTCTTTGCATCTCCTGTCTGCTTTGCTCCATAGTGCTCATGCCAGTGTTTGGATTTTCAATGGCAAGTCACCTAGATCAGGCTCATTATTACCCTTTGTCAGGTGACTTGGGAGCAATGCACACACCTGAAAAGTGAGTGGGGTGTTGAGCTGATGCCTTGTGGCCTGAAGACATGGGGACACGCAGGGGCACAGCCAGTGCCAGGCTGGGTGACTCCAGACCATGGTGCCATTACAAATAGTTCTTTGCCTGAAGGCCCATCCAGTTGAATTAGAAAAAAAAAGAACCATTCATTAACTTGACTTAAGAGAAGGCTGATGCAGGGCAATGTGACCTTTTCTCTATGTCACATGCCACACGGATTTCAGCTTCCCTCTGATGCTTTGTCACTGCCAGTCCTTGTTTTTTAGATCACTGGATGGCAGGAGGGTGACGGTGACCAAAAGGATTGTGGCAGCAGGAAGAAAGAAAGAGACAGCTTCACTATTCCATGATCTGTACACCAAAGGCAGCGGAATCCTGTTATGCATCTACTATCTATTATTATCTTGCAATCTAAATAGATATATGTGTATATACACACACATATACATATGCACATTTCATTTCAGGTATTACAAACACATAACACACCATATTCAGTTAAAACACACATTTAAGGTGTGTATTTAAGGTTAAGGTTAAAATATTTTTTACAGAAAAAATAGGAATTGTATTGCTTTTTAAAAAATGCACAATATAATTATTTAATATTGCTCAATTTTTGTATAAATATGTTGGCAACAGAAGGAGCTTTATGCAGTTTTCACCAATCAGCTCAATGCATTGCTGAAATAGCCCAATATACCTAAAATTTGATTCTGAATTAGCTCAGGGATTGGAGGGAAAGTGATAACAGTAAAATCATGGAGTCACAGACCACTTTGGGTTGGGAGGGACCTGAACGACCATCTTGTTCCACCCCCTGCCCCGGGCAGGGACACCTTCCACTATCCCAGGTTGCTCCAAGCCCTATCCAACCTGGTCTGGAACACTTCAAGGGATGGGGCAGCCACAGCTTCTCTGGGCAACCTGTGCATGTGCCTCACCTCCCTCTCAGGGAAGAATTTTGTCCTAACATCTAATCTAAACCTCCCCCCTTTCAGTCCGAAAAAGGTGAGTATCTCTTCCAGATCTCACCAGAAAGTCCAACCCTGATGCCTAGTGCCGTCCTCAGAAGGCCATGGTTTTGCAGTACTACATTTTCACTGGCAAAATTATGATGGAGTCTTATAAAACCAGTTCAGAGAACATCCCCATTGACCGCAGGGGAAATAGTCTCCGTGCAATTCTTTCTCCTAGGTCTGGCTTTTTATCTAGTTTATATATTTTTGTGTTTTGACAGGAGTGTCTGAGCCTGAGCTTGTCTCCTTCAGCTGAGAGAAATCAACACCTTACACAGGAAATTTATGCATCTTAGACACAAATTTTAGGGAGAGAGAGATTATTTCAGGCACGCAAGATGAATCTTTTGAGTTTAACTTGAATGTCTCTTTGGAAAAGCAAGCTAATCTAACTCTGCCCATGACATTCAGGGTACATCTACACCTTCTTCTCGGCACACTGCCAAGACCTGACCTGCCACCATAGCAGCAATAAACTAGGAATAATAGGTCCTAGGAATAAGGGAAAACCAGTTTTCAGAGCACATGTGATTCTTTGAGCCTTGGTTTGTTTGAAAGCTTTTCAGATTGTGAGGGATTCCTAGACTGGTTGTCCGTGGGTGACTGCAGGTGTTTCTACACTGCCATCATCTACCTGTGTGGTCTCTGTGGGGTGAAAGGTGGACGGATCTGGGAGCTCACTGAGTCCTGAGTTTCTCCACAGACCCTTCTTTGAGAGTTGTGTCAACACAGACATTGAGATCAGAGGTGCAGAGTTTCGTCCTCTGACTTAAGAGATTTTTTTGACCACAATGTTGAAAAAGAAAATACAAGGGAAAAACGCTTCTTAAATTCCATTGGATAACATTGGCAAGGAAAGGCATGTCAATGTTATACCCACATATAGCTCATGTAGAGCAAAAAACCTCAGAATGCCTTAAAAAATGCTTTTCCATGTCCCATTAAATCACTGTGGCTTAAAGTATTGAAGGTTGGTTTTCAAACTTCTCTCAATGAAATCTAAGCTTTTATCTCAGTGAAAACACTCCCATCTTACTAAACAAACACCATGTGATCAGCAGTGGACCTCAGAAAATCCTCTCACATCTCATTATCCCACAGTTTAGATTAGGGCTTTTATAACTTGACTTCCTAATTCAACCACAGGATCAGCTCTGCTCCCCTCTGCCTCAGTGCTGATATATTATTTCTGTAACACGAAGAGCAGAGCAAAGGAATAGAACATGTTCTCGTGGCAACAAGTTAATTTCGGTTTAACCTTCCAGTGCTTGCCATTGCAGCCATTAACACTCTGGTTGTTTAAATTGCAATGCCAAGTGAAAAAGGAATAAACCTTTACTCAAGCAAAAAGCCTCCTGAAGGTGCTGGTTGCATCATTTCCTGCAACACAAAGGGTCATTCCTGTTGTTGTCATTCCCGTTGGCAAGATGCTCTTTCCATGCAAAGATAGACTCTGTTGGACCTATTTACCATGAAGCAACCGTGAAAAGTCATCTGAAACTGAATTATGAGGACTTTCACCCCAAGAGCATGGGAGGATGGAGAGGAAAGCCCTGTGTTGGTTTGGAATTTTTCTCTTTTTATTCCCTTCCTCTCCTAACTCAAGCCTAAGCCTCTCAAAGACACCCAAAAAAAAGACACTTTGCTTTGTGAAAAACCTTCAGCACATCTGAACCCCATTGCAGCAATATTATTTCCCTAAGCAGCTCCCAAACTGTGAACATAAAAGGATACAAATTCAACACCCTCAAAATAAGAAGAATAAGATAATAACCCTGGACAATGAGAAAATTGCACAAGTTCACTTTCCATGTCAGTATGCATTTCCCTTTAAGAATTTCCATTTCCCTTTAAGCAATTCTATTATTCACACATAGCATTTCTAATCATTCTTTCAAGTGTTTCTATGTAACTTATCAGGGTTTAATGAATGCCAGAATAAGCACTAGAGGGAAAATCCACATAACTGGACACTAACCCAAAGGTTTTAACAAGACCTCTACATTTTTCTCTTTTTAATATAATCTTTATTCAAGCACTTGCTGCTTTGATCAGAAATATGGCTTTTTTATTGGTATTATTATTGACTTTTTCCCACCCACTCTCTTGCCTAAACCACCATCCCATAATCTGTGAGCCTTCCAGGGTTGCAGTGAAGAGTTATTAGTTACAAAGGGCTTCTTTGAAAACAACATCTACATAAAATCAGTCAAAGTTAACAAACTTCTATACTGATTTCTACCGAGCAGGGACCCACACTCGCTTTGCAGAGAACAGTAAAAAAAACCAGAAAACATCGAAAACCTGAATATGTTAGAGAACACAAGTGACTTGTTCAGTCTGCAATAATACATGGAGGTACTTGCTATCAATAAGAATTCCTAAGGATCACCTCGTGCCAAGAAGTTGTCAGTCATATAAATTCTGGGACACTTTGCCACTGGAGGTTTGAATGGCCAAAAGATTGGGTGAGACAGGATACATAAACAAATAGTACAAGAATTTGTTTTACTTTCAGGTCAAACTATCCTGAATTAATGTCTGCTTTGGAAAGCAGGGGGTATGAGAAAAGAAGTCAGCCTATAAATGCTGATTATTCTTCCCAAAGCAACAACAGCATCCAACTTTACACTAAAAACATGCTAAAATTTGAATCTGTTTTTTTAAGTTGTTCCTGTAGGAGTTCTGTAGGATTCCTGCCTGCAGGACACTATTGTAGGCAGCCCTGCACTTGGACTTTATCTCTGACTTGTTTGGGGTTCTTTTCTCTGTAGTGCTCTTCAGGCACACGTGGAGGGCTTTTTCCAGAGAGCCTCAGCCTTTCCAAGAAGAAGGGATGGTTTTTGTTATGTGTGGTCAGTGACTTCCATTGGGCTTCCTTCAGACACTAATTTGAGTGGCTGTTTGTATCCTTGGTGCCTGGACAAGGAAAGGAGAAAGCAGGTTTCCCTCCCTGCAAAAGGATCCAAAGCAGCCACCTGAAGGTGATTGCACAGGCAGATGGGCAGAATAGTTTCTCTAAAGCTGATTTAGGTGTCTTACTCCATGGTTTCAAACAGTAAGGGGGACATCATATAATTTTCCTGCAATGAAAAAATTGTTTAAACTGATTCTACTTACAGCTCTAATAATTTATAATACCTTTTAGGGAAACCTAATAACAGCCTTCCAGTATCGAAAGGGGGATTAGAAGAAGTACTTTTTACAAGGGCATGTATAGATAGGACCAGGGGAAATGGCCTTAAGAAGAAGAAGAGTAGATTTAAATTAGGGATTAGGAAGAAATTTTTTATTTAGAGGCTGATGAGACCCTGGCACAGGGTGCCCAGAGAAGCTGTGGCTGCCCCTGGATCCCTGGAAGTGTCCAAGGTCAGGTTGCATAGGGCTTGAAGCAACCTGGGATAGTGGAAGGTGTCCCTGCCTGTGGCAGAGGGTGGGATGAGATGATCTTTAAGGTCCCTTCTACCCCAAATCCTTCTGTGATTCTATTATTCAAAAAACTGGAAAAGTCCTCAAGAAGTGTCACAGCCTGTTCCTCCACGCCATAGCAAGGACAGGTCAACCCAGCTTCATTCCTGACACATCCTGCTGTTGCTTTATCTCTTATCACCCTCTCCAGAGATGAAAAGAAAGCAGTTGTGTCCATCTCCTAAGGCACAGAGACCAGACACAGCCCAGCCCTGCTCCAGTGTGAGCTGTGGTTTTAATTGTGGCCAATCCTCAGAGCAATACATGGACAGAAAATTTTACTAATTTATCAGAAGTTGCATCAAGAGGTCCAAGAAGGTCCAAGGACTCTCACAGCTATTAGGGAAATTTTTACCAAGTATCTTCTCCAACTATTTATCCAATAAAGCTGTATCTTCTATTTCTTTCATATTTATTTTTTGGTGCAACCTTGAACCTACTTGGTGCTTTTGATCAGCTAATTCTGTAATCTGTCTCAGGAATAATTTCTTCACTGAAAGGGTGGTCAGGCATTGGAACAGGCTGGCCAGGGAGTGGTGGAATCATCATCCTTGAAAGTGTTCAGTGTTTGGGACATGGTTTAGTGGTGGACCTGGCAGTCCTGGTTGGACTTGATGACCTTAGGGGACTTTTCCAACCTAAAGGATTCTGTGATTCTTAATCGGACAGAGGAGAATAAAATGTTGTTCTTGCAATGTGGCCCTTATAGGGATGTGACTTCATTTTCAGTCCAGTAACTGTTGCATCCTGGTGAGCACGAGAAGCAAACAATGAGAAAGGGTTACCCCGGTTTTGCAATGTGCTTATTAATTTCAGAAAAACCACCGCAGGAACAAAGTTTATTAGTGAGTAGGAGGATGTTTCAGGAACAGAGCCCAACTGAAAATAGTCAGCTCCCTTTAATTAATTGCATGCAGTTTTATTGCATAACTGATGGTTTTAAACCTTGGCCAATTAGCTTGTCAAATACAGAAGTTAAATTCTATATTGGTCTCTCAAGAAAGGTCTACGCCAAAGTTTTAATTCAAGTTGCCTTATCCAAGCAACCAGAAAATAGGGCCTTTTGCAACTAGAATTATTGAGCAGTTACCCAGATTTGAAAAAAAGAACAGGAAAGACAAAGGCGAAAAAACTCAAGGACACAGAAGTCCAATATATTGCACACGTCCATGGCTTCCATTGTGGGGCAAATTGCAGTTGCAAGGTTACCTTGTCTTGACAACTTATTTTCTAAGACAAGATGAGGTGCTGTTGTCAATTTATCATGCCTAAAACTGAGAAAAATAAAAAAGAAAAAAAACCCTCAACTTTTCATTGAAAAGTTCTTCAAAAGCACCTTATGATACTGTGCTAGCTGCCTCACTGGTTGTGTGTCTCTTTTCCCAGCAACTGGAGAATGCAGAACGATTTTATAATCATATATATTCATAAATATATTCATATTTATCATAACATATTTATATATTTGTATATTGAAATTAATATAAATTTTTACATGTTAAGTTAATAAACATGTTCTTGGCATGATCTACACCTGAGTATTCAACATAAGTAGCCCAGATGAAAATATTTATTTTCTAGTTTCTTACACACAATGCCAATTAATAACTTTTTTTTTCCAAAGCACTGATCTGTTTCTCCAAAAATTCACTAGGAAATGAATATGTTCTTTTCAACTAATTATTTTAACTAAGCATTCTATTATACACATGCTATATATCCTAAGAACCCCACGGTGCACGTAGTGTCAACCACATGAGCTTTGAACCTTGGTAGAGTGATGACATCCATATCAAAGCTATGCTTTATAAATGAAGATTTTGCATGTTTTGTCTCAGTAATCATCTTGTGAAATGCAGCTTTTGCGTGTAGCAACCTCTTGGCCCAAGCTTTCAACACTTCTGGCTTCATTAAGCTAAAATGCTGTATTAAGTCGTTGTCCTAAGCACATTGTGGTTGAAACTGAGACGGATGGTTGTGTACTTCCTGCTGATTTTTGGTGTGCATGTCATAGAATCATAGAATCCTGGAATGCTTTAGGTTAGAAAGGACATTAAAGATCAACCAGTTCCAGCCTCTGGTATGGGCAGGGACACCTTCCACTATCCCAGGTTGCTCCAAGCCCCGTCCAACCCGGCCCTGAATGTTTCCAGGGATGAAGCAGTCACCACCTCTCTGGACAACTTGTGCCAGTGTTTCACCACCCTCATTGTAAAAACTTCTCCCTTATATCTAATCTGAGTGGACCACCTTCTTATTTAAAACCATCAACCCTTGTCCTACTGCAACAGGACCTGCTAAAATGTCTGTCCCCTTCTTTCTTAAAACTCTCTTTAAGCACTGAAAGGCCATAATAAGGTCTCCCCACAGCCTTCTCTGTTATACAAACATGTGGTAGCACACAGCCCTGAGCCATCTCCAGAGCAATTACATTTTGGGCCAAAGGAGTCAAAATTCCTTTCTTGTTAGTGTGATCATGAAATCTGTCAAAGCAGACAAAGACTGTCAAAACTTAAAAGCACAAAGAGGAGAGAAAGGCAAGTTAAGGTCACACAGGCAACATCTAAGTGCTTGCCTGATTTAGTAATGCCACAGGAACACCGGTAATTACCAGCTGGGTTTTTTTCATGGTGTTTATAGAGGACTCAAACTAGTTTGGAATCACACCATACGAGATGCTACATAGACACTTCTGTAGTCTGACACTGAAATGTCAAGAGTCATTACAAACTAATGAGTGGAGGGAAAAAGAAGAATTAACCTCATTTCACAGGGTAATCAAGTGACTTCCTTACTGTGAGGGTGCTGAGGCCCTGGCGCAGGTTGCCCAGAGAAGCTGTGGCTGCCCCTGGATCCCTGGAATGGTTCAAGGCCAGGTTGGATGGGGCTTGGAGCACCCTGGGATAGCGGAAGGTGTCCCTGCCCATGGCAGGAAGTGGAAAGTGCTGGTCTTAAAAGTCCTTTCAAACCCAAACCATTCTATGATTCCATTCATTATCTGGGACCTCTCCTCAAAACTCAGTTTCTCAGATGTCCTTAGCAGTCCTGCTCTCGTGTGTCACAGTGACACAGCTCCTGGCTGGGAGCTGACTCGTGTCCTGCCAGCCCCGACCACAGACAGACAAGCGAGAGTTTGCTTGGAAGAGGCCATGTCAGCATGGCCAAGGTGGGATGGTCCCCACAAGAACCTGTCTTTCAGTTACACTTTTACATCCCTGACATCAAAGCACAGGGCAATAATTCCCCTGCTTTTCTCATGTTTTTAAAAAAATACTGATCCAGCATGGAAAAATTAAAGATGCTTTATCTGAAACATCCACAAAGGAAATCCTGTGTCTCTGATGAACCTGACTTCCTCAATTTCCTGTTTGCTGCACAGCTGTCTGCATTGGATGGGTCTCAGGGACATGTTTTTGGACATATTTGTGTACCTCAGTTGGAAGCCAGGTTCCTTGAGCTGGAACATAAGGGTCTATAATCTTTTTTAAAAAAATTAAAAATCACAGTGAAAACAGAAAGAATGAAAAGAAAACAAACCAATAAAGAATCTATCCTGTCATAACATTTGAGGTTCTGGTATTTGCTGGCCTTGGAGTAGGTTCAAGATAAATGAAGGAAATGTGTATTTCATTAAATGCTAATATTTGGAAGATAAGAGGAAAAATGATGAAATGCTCCCAAGAACAGTTGTGAGGACAGTGCCTGCATGTGTATAAACACAAATGTTTGCATACACACAAACAGACTGTCGTGATTCGCTCTGAATCAGAGCAGGGCTACACTGGAACAATTAGAGAGAAAGGAAAAAAGATACCTATTTTCCCAGGTCATTGCTCTTCATATTCATGACAAAGGATTTTGCACTTCTCATTCTCCATCTCTTTTCAGCATTGCAATTAAAATCTTCCACAATTTTTTTTTTAAAGTGAAACTTGATCTTACAAATAATCATTGAGTCACATAAAGGCACACAAAAACTAACTCTGTTCTACACAAGCTAAACTGTGCTAGGTGCTTTAATAATAAGGCTGGTGAATCAAAACCCAACCAGCTTTTTCCCAGTGGATGCCATACTTGTTGCTGGTTAAACTCTGAGGTCTCTTCTCCATTCTGCTCCAGAGGACTCTGTGTAATCCCTTGGCTCCTGCCCAACCCAGTCTGTAAAGTCAGGACACAACACATGTTTGCCTCCTGGGGACACAGCCCTTGGGCAACAACAAGGGTCACAAAGTGCCCAGAATTCTTTTGTTAATTAGCAGATGCAATGCAAGTGAACTAGAATGTGGGATTTGAGGCTCCAAATACTCAGGAAAGCATTTGATGTCTGTGCTTCAAACAATGCAGCAGAGCGGGAACTGAGATTTTCACAAGCAATAGACAAGGCTTAGATTTTTCAAAGAACAGGAGAAGATAACGAATCTCAGCAGTTTATTTTCATAAATAGTTCTGGACACAGTTTTTCACAAGGACTGTGGACAGAAAATAATTCACTGGCCACAGAGTTGTTTTCCTAATAGCCTTCAACCTCCACTGGAAGCCCATAGATTCTGAGTTTAGAAATTTGTTTTCAAACACACACCAATAGAAAGCTTCATTTTTTTCATTGCAGCTGAACCATTTCTGAGCAAACTTTCAGAAAAAAATCTTTCCCCAGGCATAAATCTATCAGGGAAAAAGAAAGGCATCTAGTGTAGCAAATAACATAAAAGTGTGAAATAAAATAAAATATAAAAGTAGAAGCAACTGAAAAACAGGTCATATCATGAAACCTTATATTATGGGCTGTCAAACTGTGATTGCATGAAATCAGTGGGACTCTTGGATCAAGGCCATTGATCCATGGCAACCTCCTTGCAACTGGACAACATCTGCCAAAGAGCTGATTAAATGCCTCGGTCTAGGTTTCAGGTAAGGCCAGACAGCATCAAGGAGACAATTTGGTTACTGATTGGGAAGGTTGGAGGTTTGGCTTTGGAAACGACCTCTGAGATCAAGTGCAACTGAAAATTTAACACCACAAAGTCCCTCTAAACCATGTCCCTCCGTGCCACATTGACACAGGCAGAGGAGGATCAGGAGGTAAAGAAACCAGTTTGATGCAAAGTGGAACCAGTGCTCTACTGCGCAGCGCTGGCTGCATTCCCTGCCGTGAACCAGTCTGCGAAAGTTTTTCCTTTAGTTGAGATACAAAACTGGTGTTTCTCTCCAGAGAACTTTTCTTAGTAGCCAAGAAATGGATTTCAAAGGGAAAAAACTTGGGCGGACAGAGAGGTTCACTCAGAGGGTTTTTCTTCATAGATTTTTAACCTGTAGGAATCTACTACCTTGAGGATTTATCAATCTACTAATTTTATTTTAAAATAAAAATGTGTTAAAAGGACTGAGAGGTAAACGATGCACACATATATCTGCACATACACTGCATGATTACATAAATCTTATGCTTGAAGAAAGCCAATCTAAAAAAGGAGACAGAAACCTGATGTATAAATATCAATAAATTGACTGTGTTTGCCAGATTTGCTGATATGTTCTGCAAAACTCAGGAAAGTGATCCACTGGGTGCCAATCCAGTAGATCTCTGTGGTGTTCATTCAGAAATGTGTCCCCCATAGGCTGCCCAAGACCCTCTACAATGGGTGAGAAAGCTGCTTTTCGATCCACCCGCCTTGATCAGTCCCACGAAGAGAGGAAAAGAGGCAAAGAGAGAGATATCCCTTGGTGTTTGTGCCTGCTTCTCTTTCAAATGGAATTAATGGTGGTTTAATGGGGTATGAAAGGATGTTTTACTGGAAACAATGAGGAACAATTGTCTAGCTCACGTTTCATTTCACAGGTCATTATTGCATTAAGAAGTAAATCGACCAAGTCCGGTAAATAACAGTCTGTGTTTTGCCCAAAGCTTCAAACCAACAATCTTAGCAGTAACCAACTAATATCTTTGTCATTTTTAACCCTTGCAGGGATCTGCTGGGGGCTAAACAATTATAGTCTTCACCCACCCCTAGCAGGTAAGCATTATTCATTTTATTTCCCATCCCTTCTTCCTGCAAACCTCACGAGGCTGAGTTGTTGAGGTTTTTTTGAATTGTTGTTTTGTTTATTAGCCAACCTACCCAACTGTGTGTCTGGTGGCCTTGAAAAACAACACATATTTTAGTGACTGCTGCAGGCGTCTTTAAACAGGCTACTTCCTCTGCAAAATTAATTGTTGCAAAATGCGGTGCTTCCCCTGCAAAGCTCCACAAACTCCCACTCAGCAGTTTGGTGGGATTATAGATATGTCTCTAAGATCCAAGGGAAACAATATAGTTATGCTTGCAGGATGAAATTCACATTTCTTTTTTTCTTTTTTAATTGCATAAACACAATCATCTTGCATCCTTAAAGGTAACAGCCAGCAAGCCTGGAGAGGGTGTTCCGTGTACATACTGTCCTTGGTTCCACCACTGCCTCACTGGAGCAACTCACTTCTCCACTTCCCTCTGTTTCTCCTGACACATTCTGGCTTGACTTTTAATATCAGCAGCTTCTGGAGCAGCTGCATCAAAGGCAGCATGGGCAGCAGATCGGGGACGTGATCCTGCCCCTCTGCCCCGCTCAGGTGAAATCCCACCTGCAGAGCTGCTTCCAGCCCTGGATTTCCAGCACAGAAAGGACACAGACCTGTTGAAGCAAGTCCAGAGGAGGCACCAGGATGATCAGAGGGATGGAGCAGCTCTGATATCAGGAAAGGCTGACAGGATTAGGATTGTTCAGCATGGAAAAGAGAAGGCTTTGGAATGACCTAACTGTGGCCTTCCAGTACTTGTAGTGAGTCAACAAGAAAGATGGAGAGAGAATATTTACAAGAGCGTAGAGTGACAAGACAAGGGGGAATAGAATCAAATTGAAAGAGAGTAGGTTTAGATTGGATATTAGAAAGAAATTCTTCCCTGTGAGGGTGGCGAGGCCCTGGCACAGGCTGCACAGAGAAGCTGTGTCTGCCCCATCCCTGGAAGTGTTCAAGGCCAGGTTGGATGGAAGGTGTTCCTGCCCATGGCAAGGGGTTGAAACAAGAAGACTTTTAAGATCCCTTCCAAACCAAACCATTCTGTGATTCTGTGATTTTTCCAGAAGATGCTGGAAAAGTTTCTGGATGGTATATTGTAGGAATAAAACCCAACAATTGACTCAGATTTATGGGCATTACCAAGGCAAGAATGATAAATAAGAAAGAGATAGTTCCTTGGGAGAATATGAAGGATGTCTGAGCTTTGAGGAGAGGTCCCAGATAAGGAATAGATTCATAGAATGGTATGGATTGGAAGAGACTTAAAAGATCAGCTCATTCCCACCCCTTGCCCCTTCTCTGGGCAACCTGTGCCAGCTTTGTTACCCTAGTGCTGTATACTCCACTCAGACACTGGACAGCATTTTCTATGGGATTCATCTCTACACTTACATATTCCATATCCTTTCAAGCTGATTGGCATTCCACAAGAACAGGCAGACTGGATGACCAGGACCAAGCACATGGGTTGGGAAACAATCTCCTTGTCCTCCTCAGTGGTCACTCTTTGTCTTCATCAGAAGCATTTAGAAAGTCTTAATTACCTTCCTCCTATAACACCCTGGCCTTTGGATACGTATATCACTGTCAGATCTCAAAGATTCCTGCAGGCCACGAATATCCTTTCAGAATTTTTAAAATAGGTGCAGAAAGGGCCATTTGAAGTTATGTGACCCATCTTCCACCTGCTCACAAAAAGATCATCTCTATCTGATTATCTAAGGATGTTACCACTGATAAGGACTCTGCAATTCAATCAGGCAAGCTACGTCCATGCTTCACTGTCTTTATTCCAACATTTCCTCCCAACACCTAAAATTATCCTGCTGATACTTCAGCTCATTAGTTCTGATTCCATAGACTTTGAGAGCAATTTATTTCTCTCCAATCCACAGCAGTCTCATATTTTTGAAGGCCATTCCTAAACCTCTCATCCACCTTTTCTCAAGACCAAGCCACCCAGCTTTTCCAGCCATTCCTCATATCTCCTGTTCTCCACATGTCTAATAATTCTTTTTAACTTTAACTGTCAGGCTCCTAAATAAATCCATGAGTGGTGCGTCCATCAGTTATTCAGGTTTCCTGGACTACCAATGCATTATGAATCACAGTTTAAGAACCACTACACTGAAATAGAAGCTTCATCCTGTCAATGATAGAAAACCTTATGCTTGGGTTGCAGACAACATTTATATACAGAAAGGGAGAGAGGTGGGTGTCAAATCCATAACTAGAATCCTAAATGAAGGTGGTGTGGTGTTTTGGGGGTACTGAGCCCCCAGGGAAGCAAACAGCCTCTCTGAGATTTCACAAACTCTAAAAATGGTGACATTTTTCTAAATAGCTCCTTAAATACAGGAGTTGAGTTTGGAAAATGAAAAACCTGCTCTTTTATCCTCAGGGATTAATGCTAAAAGGAGAAGCCAAGAATTTCTGATAGCAAGTGTAAGCACAAACTATTTGTTGGCTCATCTTCAAAAAGGATTGCTATCCTAAGGGGCAAGGTTATCTCCCATTGTCAGGGACCTGACTTCATAATCAGTTTTTCCAAAATTCATTTGGATAATCATTCCTAATATATATGTACACATATTTTACATTTTATGCAGCTGAACATCAGTGCATGACTGTTTGAAAGAACCTGAGGAATTTAGAAAAGAAGCAGAAAGGGTGGCACAAAAAGCTAAACTACATTTACAGCAATAAATGTGCAAAATGGTTGGGTTTGCCCAAGGTTCTTTTGGCTTCGTCAGGAGAAAAGAATTTGATACCCTCGTTTGATGGGAACAAGGAAATAAGTTTTGATAGGCTTATACAATTGTACATATACAGATATATAATCTGTATGCGTATATACATTGCTCTATGCTGATCACATGGAAAATGAACAATGTCATTTATCTCACACGTCCTAGCTTCAGAATTAAGGAAAAAAGCATCCCTGAAAAAGGAAAATAGCTGTTTATTAGAGTCTGAAATGCAGATGACTGTGAGGGAAAGCAATTTATAGTATTTCAAAATGGGCACATGGCATGGCCACCTCGGCCCCAATGCTGACCTTGTTGCTACAACCCCAACTCTGCCCAGTTCCTCCAAGATTTACCAAAAGAAATCATGCAGAGGATCGTTTCCTTGGCAGAGCTGTCCCTTAAGGAAGTCTCATGGTGGCATCCAAATCATAGAATCACAGTCTGGCTTGTGTTGGAAGACACCAAAAAGTGCATCTTGTTCCAAACCCTGCCATGGTTTGAAGCAGAGACACCTTCCACTATCCCGGGTTGCTCCAAGCCCCATCCAGCCTGGCCTTGGACACTTCCAGGGATCCAGGGGCACCCACAGCTTCTCTGGGCAACCTGTGCCAGGACCTCAGCACCCTCACAGCCAAGACTTTCTTCCATACCTCTAATCTAAACCTGCCCTCTGCCAGTATAAAGCCGTTCCTTGTTCTATCTTCTTTCCCAACAGGTGGATTCTCCACCCACTGCATTGTCCGTCTCTCTGCTGTACTGCAGTTTGCAGAGCTGATTCTTCAATTCAGTGCATTCAAACACCTCACCTCTGATGAGCCACCACATAGACATCAAAGATATAAAAATAACTTAATTTCCCTTTGGATTACTTTAAACTTTGTTCTCCCATAAGCATTACAAAAATCCTCCCAATTTTAGTCTCTGCTTTGGTCTCAACTTAATTAAGGTCTGCTGAAATCTTTACCGGAGATGTGTTTTCAGGAAAATTAAGAATTACAACCATTTTCTGACCATATTAGGTTTGGTTTTATAAAATAATAGCTTGGTAAGAGCTCTTTTAATATCTTCCATTGCTACTTCCAACTCATTTTGCATGGGCCATTTATTGCAGAAAAAGCAAATTTCTATTTGTGAACAGCAACAACAAAAAAAGCTCCAGAGGAAAACAATGCTGATATTGCATTGTTTCATTCCTTGCAGATCTACCAAACCTGCATTCTCTTCTCAGACATCTTTAATTACTGCATGTGATTATGCATAGCTAGTGAGCTAATCATAGTCCTTGAAATATTGAATATTTGTGGTGCAACATTTTCACCCAGCTTTAGCCCTAACTTATATTGCCAGCCTGTGTCTCAAAATTCTACATTTTCCCAACTATTATTTAAGATTTTTATTCAATAATTAAAATTACCAGAAGAAAGAAAATTGTACAAAAATCTTCGACCCATTACCCGAGTTATTTTGGACTGTTTTTACCTAGATCTGACATTTTATCATATTACTGATGAAATTAGCAAACTTCTGCATATTCATTTATGACTTTTGCTTCAATGTTACATTTCAAAGAGTTTTGACACTAGTTTTTGATAAAATTGAGTGTTAAATGTCTGCATAACTTGCTTCAGACAAGCATTTACATATTAAACACTTTCCTCTTTATGACTTAGAAAATGTACTGATTACCTCTAGAGAGTAAGCAAGACTACTGAGCAATTTCACAGCTTTAGATTTGTCTAGATTGAAAATGACATGGGAAAATTTAATCTCAATGATTTGCTGGTCAGATAAAAAGTTCAGTTGTCCACAATACACGGATCCTCTCCCCAACAGATTGACACTAAAGCTGAGTCAATTTAAAAAAAATTCTCTGATTTTTTTTTTTAAGAATAATTGAAAAAAACCCCCCACGACTGCGATTTTTTTGTTTGTTTGTTTATAATTGTAGCCAGAATTTAAATGTTCAGTATTATCCCAAAATATTGTCCAGGAATAATTTTTAGTAAAAAGTGCTATGTAAAATACACTTTGGGTTGATTCTAGTCAATGTAACCATAAAGTTCCACTTGCCTTAACAGGGTGGGTTGTCTTTAGATTCAAAGTCAGGCTGTCAGGGTTCTGGAGGGATATTTTTTAATTCAATGACTGACCTTGGGCAAGTCACAAATTCTCTCCTCTTCCTGGAAAACTAGTGCCAAAATAAATGTCCATCCCACAGGGGTATTACAGACCTAAATATTACTGATTCTTTTACTGTATCCAAAGAACTCACAAGGAGTTGTCAGGTTTGACTGGTGTAAAGTAGAAAATAGATTCAATTATTCACATGAAATGCAAGGAGCACATGCTTACAACAGAAAGAAAAAGTTGCACGAATATACATCAGATAGCCCAGAACTTCATCATCCCCCAGTAAATCAGAATCAGAGAGAACTGAAGGAAGGACACAAAGATGGTCAAAAGGCTGGGGAACCTCTCCTGTGGGGAAAGGCTGAAGGATGAGGTCTGTTCTCCCTGGAGACAAGGCTCAGGAGAGGCCCCGTTACAATATTCCCGTAGTTAAGGGAAGCTACAAGGAGGGTGAGGCTCTCTCTTCACAAGGAGACACATGGTGAAGACAGTGGGCTACAGGTACTACTTGCACCAGGAAAGGTCTCATCTCAGTACAAGAAATAAGTATTTTTCACAGTGATAGCAATCACTGGGTGTTGTAGTTGTCCCACCCATGGAAGTGTCCAAGGCCGGGTTGGAAGGGGCTTCAAGCAACCTGGGATAGTGGAAGGTGTCCCTGCCTATGGCAAGGGGATGGAACAAGGTGATCTCTGATGTCCCTTCCAACCCAAACCATTCTGTGACTCTATGGTTTATTGGAGCAACCTCCCCAGGGACATGGTAGAGTCTCCATCACATCCTCATTTTGAGGTTTTCAAAATGCAGTTGGACAGGGGGCTAGATAATGTTCCTTTCCCACAAAAGAGTGGACCAGATGAGCTTTTAAGTCCACTTCCAACCTGGTTTATGATTCTATGATTATTCTGTCCAAAATGCCTTAAATTATACCTAGAATGTATCTGTCAGCAGGAAGAAAACATATGTCTGCAGGCTCAAGACTAAAACTTGAAAGACTTGGTTTCATCTCTCTGATTCTGTGCATCACCCACCTAATGGGTCAATGTCTCCTTGCTCACTGGACAGGACATCGGTGAACTCTGGTGGAAGGTGTCCCTGCCCACAGTAAGGGGTGAAATGAGATGACCTTTAAGGTCCTTTCCTACCCACCATTCTAAAATTCTATGGTTCTATGACGACGCTGGAGACAACAGAAGTGGGGACAGCTGGATCTTCTACCAGCTTCAGGTCCTCAGCTGCATTTCCACCAAGGGAGGACAATGAATTTCGATGTCTCTGGGAGTCATCACAGATTACAGACGTGAGAAACTGTGGTAACAGAGTCCTATGAAGATTGCAGAAAGCCAGCAGCTGGCTGATCCTTTAACTGCACAAGGATGGTTGTATCAGCTGCCCTTCACGGAGCTGGGGTTTTAACCTGGACACAGGAATCAGTTGAATAGACAAATTGTTCACTTATCCTTGATTCCTCAACAAGACACTCCTGTTTATAGCTAATTCTGCTGTATAGCTTATGATTCTGGTATTTCCTGTATCATGGAACCACTTACTGCTCCAGGCCTGGCCCCAAGCTCTTTTGCAAGAGGCTTACTCTAGACATGAGTTTTGAGAGAAAAACATTTTGTCATCCAAAAATGGCAGCTCAAAGAGATTAAAATAATTACAAATTCATGTTAAACTCATTAAATTGTTTTGGATAATTCGAAAAATGGTACTTTGAAAGTTCCTCATAAATTATTTAGGGCGGAGGGTGTTGGAAAACATTTAATTTTAAACTTTTACAGCATTATATTTAAAAGAAAAAGAAATTTAAAAGGAGTCTCATATTAAAAAATAATTATGCTTTGTTGGACTCAAACCACTTTTGTTGTAACTCCTTTTTTCTTGCAGTAGAAATAATAATAGCAACAGAAATCTTGGATGTGTTCCCTCCTATTTTGTTCTTTTTTTTCTGAATTCTGTGGTTTATCCAGAAAACTAACACTTCATTTTGAAGTGAACAATTCTGCTTCTTCAGAGACTCACGATAAAAAGCTTGGTCTATGAGCAAAGAGCAAACTCAGTGGGTAAAAGTTTGGGAAAACAAAGGGGAAAAAAAGTGGGCATGGAAATAATAAATTTCATAAATTCTATACTGATTGCATCTTCAATAAAAGACATCATGTGAATCCAGGAGCGTTAATATCATTCTGAATGATCCCTTGTGCCTTAGTTATGGCTCTCACAGCCTCTTGCCTGTGATATTCCTCATTCTGATCAAACATCTCCACGGCTTTTGTGTCCCTGAGGTGTACTGAGTGTTTTGGTTTGCTCCCCATGGAGTAATCACAGTATGTAGAAATGGGTGAGGGACAGTATTTCAATGTGACTGGCCGAACTGGAAGCTTGAAGTGAGCATAAATATTTATGTGTATCATAGAATCATAGAGCCATAGAGTGGTTTGGGTTGGAAGGGACCTTAAAGATCATCCTGTTCCGATGCCCCTTCCAAGCCATTCTATGATTTTATAATTTTATGACAACACCACCATCTTCACAGGCCTTGAAGCATCGTCATGCCAAGCGGGAATCTGGCCCTACAGAATCATTAAGATTGGAAAAGACCACCAAGGTCATTATGTCCAGACTGAATGAATGCCACCATGCCCACTAAACCACTTCACAAAAGGCCACATCTACTTGGTTTTCTTAGTGCTTCCGGGGATGGTGGCCTCACCCCTGTCCTGGGCAGCCTGTTCCAATGCATCACCACCCTTTCTGGGAGGAAATTTTTTCCTAATATCCAACCTGAATCTTCCCTGGTGCAACTTGAGGCTATGTCCCCTTGACCTATCACTGGTTCCCTGGCAGAAGAGGCTGATCCTTCTTTTCAGGGAGTTGTAGAGAGTCTCCCTGAGCCTTCTTTTCTCCAGGCTAAAGAACCTCCGCTCCCTCAGCTGCTCCTCATAGGACTTATATTCCAGATCCTTCCCCAGCTCCTTTCCCTTCTATGGGCACACTCCAGCCCCTCAATGTCTTTCTTGCAGTGAGGAGCTCAAAACTGAACGCAGGGCTCAAGGTTTGGCCTCATCAATGTCCAGCACAGGGAGATGATAGCTGCTCTGGTACTGCTGGCAGGATATCAGTGGGAGCAGGAAAGCTGAGCTTTTTCTCCGGTTTGTCTATCCTGGGCGCCTGCATTGCACTGTGAAAAATACTCAGTGCTACAACTTTCCAGAAGGAGAAGGAGGATGGAGAGAAAGGAAGAAGACGACTGAATTCACCTTATCATCAAGTTGTGCCTTTCCAAATAGCAACCTCGAGACAAAAGGAACCGTAGGTCAGAAGGAGAAATGCAGAGGAATTTCACACACATTTGTGAAGGGAAAGGGAAAAAGATCCCCATTCAGATTTGGGCAGCAAGAATAAAACACAGCAATTTTGTCATAACCTCAGAGGCAGGCAACATTTACAATATGCTGTTACCTACATTACACAAGGAGATAAACCCTGTGGAGTGAAGGTTGCACCCTCAGTGCACTTTGGATGGTGGGGACCCCTCTCACAACTATGACTGTGTGCTAGGATGTGCTAAAAATGGTGGGAATCTGAATAAAATCCAGGGCTTGTATGCAAATATATTCATTAATATGCAGGTGCTAAGTGGTAATAGTGCCAGAGCATTAGCGCTTGGATGTGATTCATAATTAGGGTGGAAAAGGTACAGTAAAAATCAGTGTTTACATCTAGACAACACATTAATCAACCCTATAAGCAGCCAGCTAGAGTGGGATCCTTGGAGGAAAAGCCTTACACATTTTGTTTAACAATTAAAGTTCTTCTTGTGTTTAATCAGTTTTAGAGTGTGAAGGAAAACAGGATTAATTACAGTCCCTCCCATCAGTCTCCCATACCGGCAGAGTCACAAACTATGAAACTCTACAGCAAAATGGCTGCCATCAGCAGCAGGCGCAGGGAACGCTAATTGTAATTAAAGAGTTTATTTGGAATCAGAGAGCTGAGTTTTAATCAGGAGGAGAATGGAGCCTTGCTGTGGAAGCCTTCAGAAAGTGGTTACCGAGCAGAATGGGCCTTTTTTTAACAGAGAGAGGTCGTCAAACTTCTGGAGTGGGTTTTCAGCTTGATTATCTCCTCAGTGGGATGTGGATGAAAATCCTTGCGGGGCCAATTCCTGGTATTATTTTGCAGTTATGTGGTGTTTCCATGGCATGCACCCCTTAATGCTCTCAGAGGACTTTGCAAGGGGCAGGTAGAACCATCAAATCACAGAATGGTTTGGGTTGAAAGGGACTTAAAGATCATCTCGTTCCACCTCCTGCCACGGGCCGGGACACCTTCCACTGTCCCAGGTTGCTCTGAGTCCCATCCAACCTGGTCTTGGACACTTCCAGGGATCCAGGGGCAGCCACAGCTTCTCTGAGCAACCTGTGCCAGGGCCTCACCACCCTCACAGGGAAGAATTTCTTTCTACCATCCAATCTAGCGAGTCAGACCCTAAAGGGGCTAAGGGTGACGGGTGACATGATTCTGCAAGAAGGCAGAGTGGCACTGGTGGACACAGAGCTGCACACTGAGTCACCCTGGGCGTCTGCAGCACAATTCACTGCACCCATCCTGGGAAGGAATCACAGACTGGGACCAGACCACCATCACCTCAACCTCATTTGCAGATCTCAGATGAAAGTCACATCTCATGGCTCAAATGTCTGCATGGCTTTGCAAACACTCCCATCAGCCCATGCGCTTACCAGCTTCTGAGTAGAACTGTGTCCATTCAAATTCTGACTTTGGGAAAACAGAGGCAGGTGGTTCCAGATCCAGGACACCTCCATCCAAATCCTTGAAAAGGGCTTTCCTTGAGCCTTTGCATCTCTCCTCAGGGAGCATGGTGTCTTCAGAGGTTTGCACACTGATAAATAGGGAAGGTTACATCATTATTAGTGGCTTGGAAAAGCCAGAAAAGCCTATAAATTTCTGTGCAGGTCATTAAAGGCTGGCTGCCGCAGAGCAAGGTACCTGTAACAGGTGTGTTGAGGGGAACTCATCTCATCTGAAACAAATACAGGACAGTTGAGATGAATCATTTCCTGAATAACGGGCTATACTGAGTACAGAAGGAGGTCAGTGTGTTTATATCACATGCCTAGCTTTTGGACCACTAAAGTGTAGTGAGCTGAATTGTTTTTAATTGCAGGTTGACTAAAGCTTCAACACAGCTTAAAGGAACAGGTGAACTGAGCAACTCACACCCATGGCAGAATTCAATACAATAAAAAGACTTGTACTCCAGCAAAGTCTATGGAGACATTTTCAGATTGCTACATGGATTCACATTAAACCTTAAAGAAAATGCAGAATTTTTTGATCTCAGGCTGAGAAAACCCAATTGTTGGTACCTTGAATGGGGTGAACAGGTATAGGCAGAGATTTGCGGTAAGGGCAGGGGAGCAATGAGGGCAATTCTCCCAGTCAACCTAGCTCAAAAGAGGCGGAGAACAAAGACTCCTCTGATCCTGACAGTTCAGTTCTTGACCATCTCTCAGCAGATCCAGCATTTCTGCTGGTTAGGTCTACCAGTGGGACAAGCAAAGTGCTTCATGGATTTGCTATATTCCCTGATGTTTCTATTTCCTCTCTTGCTCCAAGGCAATGCTCATCTTCTCTTTGACAGGACAGATCCATCAAGATATCCCTTCAGGATGCTGAAGCAGAACAATGCAGCCACAGCCTGGATCAAGCTCAGCAGCTGCAAAGGTGGGTTAAACAAATGCGTGCAGATATTGCATGAGGAGCACTGGGAGATGTAACCACCCTCAGAGGCTCAGCAGCCTCCCAAGGAAGCATTCAATAATCCATGTGCATTCCTCACGTTTGAAAACCACCAGCTCTTGCAGTGGACTGGGTATTCAGCAGCTCACTACCAGCAGAATATTGTGGGATGGATACAAGAATGAAACATAATGGGAGCTGACAAGCTGGACAGGGCTCAGAAATCTACACGCAAACTAATGCCCAGAGCAAAAAGCAAAAATATAGAATAAAATAAGAAATTCTGGCAGAAGGCTGGAGGGGCTCTAAACATAGCAGTGTGGGACACCTCCAATTATTTTTGACTGGCAAGTTGAGTCCATGCTGGATTTTTTTTTGCTACTTCAAGGCTTTCCTGATATAGCCTCTGTATTGTGTTCACTGACTGCAATAAATAAATAGGCATGTGGTTTCCATTGGATGTGGTATGTCTAAACCACTGAAACCAGCAGTGACTTAAGGTTACAGATGAAGTTCTCCCCTCCCTCCTCAACATTCCCAGATGATATTCTCCCTGGGCAGGAGCAGTTCTGGCAATCATTTGACATCTCACAGCCTGCCTGGTACTGATCAACATTTCTCATGTGATCTCGCAGGCACAAATCAAGCCATGCTTCCCCGACCAAAAGGACATTCCCTGTCTCAGGGTCTTTTCCTGGAGGTCCTGACATTTTCTGAAGCCTGAGGTGGAGAAGTCAGAGATGCTCAGGATGGAGGTTTAAGGAATGGGATATGTGAGGCTTGTTTTGCTACCCAAATGTCAGGAAAAGAAGAAATCCAAGAGGATTGGTCTGGGGATGCACCCTGACGGAATTTGAAACTCAAATTATAAAAGATTACCCTAAACTAAATTTGGTGGTGTTTTTAATTTCTTTTTTTTTTACTGTATTTGAGTTTTTCTGTGCATGTTTGTTTGATGTTGGAGCTTGTTCATTTTTGTCAGACAGGAGCAGTACAAGAGCAGAGATGAGGGGAAGATAGTTCCAAAGCTGTAGGTGTTTGGGTTTTTTTTTTTTTTTTTTTTGAAAGAAGATAGTTCAGAATGAAAGATTTTACCTTGTTGGATGAAAGTAGAACTTGTCCTTCTCACTGACATGTAACATCCTTGACGTCTCTGCTGTGATGAGAGGCATGATGCCTAAATGATCAGCGTTTGACATGATACAGACATCCCTGTCTTCACTGTAGCAGCTCCTTGTAAAACCAGTAAAGGTGACTTCTGCCAGGGATTAAGAGAAGATCAAGCAAGGAAAAGTGGTTAAAAGAGTGCCATAACTAGAGATTAGAAAGTATTGGGGTTTTTTTCCTGTGATGTTTTCCATGTTAATTTGCTCCCATATATATCTGTTCAAATTATTTTTAAATCAGAATAATAGCATTATTCGTAGATCTTCATGTGGCTTTAGAACACTCTGTAGTCAAGTTATATCCTAAATTGGCACAAACCAAGCCATACCCATAGGAAATGAAAGCAAAGAAACAGTAACTGAGAAAGAAAAAAAAAATCAAACGTATTTAATACATTTTCATTTGAATAAGTAAGAACAAGTTAAATAACAACCTGCCTTGGATGGTTTTTCTACTTGCCAGAGATTAATATAAGACAAGCAGGGTGTGATGACACATACTTGGCTCTGGCACTCAACTCTTGTGTAGCTGCAAAATCCATATTTTGCCATGAATTTTTTTGTGAGACTCTGCGCAAGTCTATTTCTCTTTCTCTATCTCTCTTATTCTTCAGTAAAAAGGGGATAATGAATTGTTTTGCAAAAATAAGTAGCAGTGAGGAATAAAGGCATGAAAAGCAGTGAGGTGTTTAGATCCCACCATTGCAACCAGCTATCAGGGTTCTACTATACGCAAATATTTCTCTGGGGACTGAAAAATTCACTTGAAACAAAGATCCAGGATACACAACAGACCTCTATTCCTCTTGTGCAGTGTCCTATAACAATAAAGGTCATAACTGCTTCGTTGAGCTGTCGTTATTACGTTCTGTGACAATTCTATCCAAGGCGTGATATTCCCTTCCCAGATTTGGTATCTTTATTTAGGCAGAGGTAACTGTGTGTCGGAGAGATCAATCAACTGGAAAAGTAACACAGAAGGCAGGTATGTGTGAGGTAGAATCTATACATTATCATGGGACATAATTATCATGGAATCATAGAATCCAAGAATGGTTTGAGTTGGAAGGGACCTTAAAGATCATCTCATTCCAACCCACTGCCATGGGCGGGGACACCTTCCACTGCATCAGTTTGCTCCAAGCCCTGTCCAACCTCGCCCTGAACACTTCCAGGGATGGGGCAGCCACAGCTTCTCTGGGCAACAATTATCCTGCAGTAGATTCAGGAAGTGAAAAATATCAATTTTTTTTTTTTTAATTAAACGATACCAAGTGGTAGAAGAATTCTGTTATCAATTTCACTGAGGCTCTGATTTCTCCGACATGTCCATTTGTGGGAGGCTGCAACTTCAACTGGAAAAATGAAATTAGTGAAGAAAAACAGTGACAGAGCAGTCTGGCCAGTGGAGGCAGAAGACCAACCTTTCAGCTTCATGATTCCCAGGGCTTTTGGGCAATGCCCAGTTTTGTGCCAGGGATGCTCTGGCCTTTGGCTGGGAACGGTGGTAAATGTGGGCCATAAAATCCCAACACGGCCTCTTAGAGGGTAGCGTGGGGGTCGGTCCTGGGCTGTTGGATCAGCTGAGTGAGGCTTGATCCTGTCTCTGAGGCAGTCAAAAGTCGAGCTTGTTGCCACAAGGATGGCGTTTTTAAGTTCTATGAATTTGTTCCCTGTGTAGCATTGCTCGGCATAGACACAGTGCACCACTGCCAGGAGTCCCACGGTGTTGTCCACCAGCACCACATTTTCCACAATAACGCTGCCTCCAAGGTGGAGCATGACACCATAGTCATAATTCTTATAGGACAGAAAACCCGTGATCCTAGTGCAGGTCTGAAATCCGTCTTCCTGGTACAGGTGAACGCCATGGAGACTTGAATGGGCCACATTTCCACTGCAGTATTCTCCATCTAGTGAACACTCTTGGCCCTTGACATGGAAGCCAATTCTCTCAGATCCTGACACAGCATTGCCGCGAAGGGAGACACCGGTGGCCAGGTTCACCTTGATGCCGGCAACCCAGTTTAATGAACCTGCTGGCTGCCTGCTCAGAATAACAAGGTTCCTGATGAGAGAGTGATTTTTCCCTTCCAAATCAATGCCAGGTCCAGTGGTGTTGAACACGATGTTATCATGCAGCAAGATCCTGCTGCTCACGACTGCTTTAATGCCGGCTCCACAGCTGCCACTAATGCTGGATGACACCACTGAGGACTCCTGGGATACATTCCTGAATTCAATGGCAGAAAGCTGAGGAGGCCCAAAGTTCAAAAATTGAATATTTAAGAGTTGAAGAGCACCTGCAATGAGATAACTGGAGTGAAATAAAAGCTTATATTGCTTAAGAACAGGTAAGGACAACCATGTTATCAACACTCAGACATACAATAGCAGGTACTTTATCAGTGTATTGTAGTGATGGCTATTTGTTAATAAATATATACAAGTCACAGCAAAACCTCACAAAACACAGAGCAGCTCCTCTTAAAATATCTTCCATATTTATGAATTTTTAGTGGTGCTCATATTTCATACTTGCTGGCAGTCAGTTTGTTCTGACTTTCATAGCACGGGTGAATGGATACACCTGCTGCTGCACCTCTTTCTTGGGCAAAACTGGTGTGATTGATGAGGACAGGTGAATCTCAACTACCTTCAAACTCCGTCCCCCTGGAGTCTGTGAAGCGTCCCACCAGCATCTTCCCAGCACAAGCTACATCCGACTGGATCTGCACGTTCCGTGTGAGGAGCCCAACCTCCGCAGCCAAAGGGATGCGTCTGCCGTCTTCTGTGTCATGAGGACGCCCTGGGGAGTTTCAAGAAAGCAAATGTGATAAGTGTCTATCATACCTATAAACCAGTGCTTTGAGGGACATAAATCCTGACAGCTCCCCTGCAGAATCTGCACTGACATTCAGGTGTGTTTCACCCCCAGCGCAATCTGCGTGCATCAACACAAAACCAGAAAGGCCACCTGCCCATCAAATATTCACCGTGTGCTTATATTTTACCAAGATACCTCATTTTTAGAACAAGAAGGTGCTAAACCTTTCCCCTGCGGTGTGCAGGTGCCAAAGCAATGAACAGGTTCACACTTCATTTTTTCCAAGCTCTGCATGCTGGAGTTACTCTTCAGCACACTGCAGAGTTGATCTCCATGAATTTTCCTCAGGATCAGACTAATGTCAATGCCAAAAACCTCTTTGCTACAGAGTCTTGCTTGTGTGTGTTTTCTAAAAGGATTTTAAAACACTTTTTTCAATGCATTTCTAAAGGAGACTTTTGCACAAGTTTATGCAGCTGTCTAGCTTGGATTAATCTCAGGTGACTTTAGACACCTGCAGATGTCATTAAATGATCCAAACTGGTTTTATACACGACGGAGAGCAATAGCCAAATCTCAATTGCAATTGGTTGTGTATTTTACATACCTGCTTTAGGGGCAGATAAAATACAAGTGAGAGGTATGTATTGTATGTATTTTTCTGCCTTAATTATCGAGGGAGCTGAGAGTGACTGGCTCACGTGTGAACATTTACTGCAGATATCTACATTTGCCAAGGTGAAACCCAGTATTTACCTCTTAATTGTCCCATGAGTATTTTTTTCAGCTGTATCTAACAACTGCTGCATTACTCAGGGCATAAGCAGCAATTTCACCTCATGATACATTTATTATATCTACATCAGCTAAAAAAAAGGCCTAAAATGCATAAATTATCAGAAATGAAGTCTAGATGTGCTATGCTTTGAACTGCACATTTTGTTTGAAAAATGCAATTGTCATAAAACACTGTGCCATGCAGGCTACTGTTGATTAACACTGTGGATAATTGCGGAACAGAGCTCAGTTCCAAGTGAAGCTTTGATTACTGGCATAGCCATTTAAACATTTACCATTTAAAACACAGTATTTCTGGATCTTTTTATCCATTACTCTCATTTCTGTGCCTATTGGCTGGAATAAAGATCAAATTTTAAAAATATTGATATGCACAAGAAAAAAATCTCACTTTGAAGGTTCAGAATTTGAGCTCTTAATAAAATCCTTTTGTTTTTTTTAAATAGATGGTAATAAATTTACTTTATAGGCTGAAATAAAAGTAAATAAGTATCAACACTGCATCTCTTTTTCCACAAAAATATAGAGCCCATGCGCTCTACACAGAAAATACAGCTATATGAAGATTTTATGTTTATTTAGATATTAGTTTAGAAATACATTATTTTCATGAAATTGATAAAATTTTGTACTTGAAATTTTATGAATATAATTACTTTAAAATTTGAAAAAAGGGTGGGGTTTAATTCTTTTCCAGGTTTTTGACATACAATAGAAATTGTGCAAAAGGCCTAAAATCCTACATTTCTTTTTTCCTTTAAAAAAGGAAAAATTACTTTCTCTCTCTGTGAAGCAGCTCAACTTGAAACACTAGAAAGTTTTCTCAAACAATTCAGCACTGAATTGATTCTATTCACAGAAATTCATGTTACAACCAGCAAGCTAAAAAAGTATATGGAGAAAGAAATGAAGATACCACAAAGAAGTAGAATTGATCCTGTTGAGATATGAAATGAAAAGTCAATACTTCAGAAGAAAACTCTCAAAAAAAGGAAAGAAAAATTCCTTACCAATGTGCCTGTGCACAAGATGTTCATGAATTCTTATATTATGACCATGGACTTCTTTAAGTGTAACTACTTCAGCTTGGTGGGCTTCATAGGAGGAAGAGCTGATCACAATATCCCCACCTTGATCCCAATCAACTTCATCCTCCACAGAAATCCTGTAACACCATGATATAAACTTAATGTCATTACATTTATGAGAGTTAGGCTCACAAATTTCATTAAAAATGAACATTTTTGCTCAGGGAGATCTCAAAAAAAAAAAAAAAAAAAAAAAATCCACAGGCTATGCTGTAGGAAAAGTCCCTTCAAGGCTTTCTGCAAAAACAGATGTCTGAAATATGTGGGAGGAAATTAATCATGACACATCTATTTCACACCATTGATTAACAACATATAGAGTTCCAGTACAGCATTTCAGAGCTCAAGTTGCCTCCAAAAGACATGTCAGACCATTTTTGGTGCCAGGAATATTCTACAGAGCTGAAAGTCAGCTTTGGATTTAGACAACAACCATGTGCAGCGTTGTGTGGCTGTCTGCACTTGACATCAAGCTCCCACTACAGTTGGTTGGCGCAGTCAGTAGTGGGTGGAAGGCAATTCAGTTCTCTGAATTTGGCACATTGAGCAGGACTTGATTCCCTAAACAAGAGCACCTCTTGCTGTCTGAGATATCCCAGGATACCTAAGGCATCAGCTGGCAGGTGTGACAGAACTGGTTCCTGGAGCGTTCCTGGAGACAAAGGTGCAAGCCATGGAGGGGATTCAGACACCTCAGATAGACACAAACCCTCTGTCTGGGGACCTGAATCCTGCCTTTGGTAGCTGAACACCCTCTAGGCACCAGCACTTAAAACTCTGCTGGCTATAGAACATTGCACAGAGTCCTACATTTATTTGTTTTAATCTTGAACTGAAGATCCCCTTTTACAGTCAAAGTTGTGTTAGTAGTTCAGGGCATTTTTAGCTTCACATAAAGAAAACAAAAGCATTTAGTGACAGCAAAATGGATAATGATCAGTGTTTATCTCTATTTGATAAACACCTTGTCCTGTCACAGGGTGACTGCTGCTGGCCAGGTGATGATCTAAACTCCTCAGGGAATTATTGAGAAAAGAGAGCACTGAGTGAATTCAGAGAATGCCTCACATGCAGTCTAGAGTGACAGAAGTGCATAGAGAAAGGAGATTCCTAAAGAGATATTGCCAAGTTTTACCAGAGTCTCTGTCCACAATATTTTTCAATGAGTAGGTTTCAGATGGGCACTTCCAGTATACAACACCTGTGAATATTCAGTAGCGAAATCCTTTTTTTTTTTTTTTTCCTTAGAGGAATCACTGCATATCTTCTAAAATGACAGGAAAGTCCTTCCTTAAGTTATGAGCTGATTTGATTCATGCTGGAAGAGGAAATACAGCAGCTCCTCTCCCTCAATAAAATCCACTCCTTCAGCTTTCATTTTCCTTCAGCTTTCATATTCCAGCACTGTCTTACCTATTTCCTGTATCCAAATACATTAGCTCTTAACTGGCTTTTGGCAGACTTTTAATGAAAAATAGGGGTTTTTTTCCTTTCTTTTATCAACTGAAACAACTCTTTGTGCTGTATTTAATGTGCATGAATTAACTCCAAACACTTGTATCTCAGCACCTCATGATATCTCATATAAAATGTCTGGGCAGCAGCCCAGAGCTAGGCTGGATGAATTTCATCCGAGTGTTTAACTGGCATGCTTCTGTCAAGAAGCTGCTTACCCTGAGCTCCCACCTTAGTCAGGGAAGGAGAAGAATTTCCGGAGGGTGATTCTAATGTTGCAGGGTTTGGATCAGGATCAGCTCTACTGCAATTCCTAAACAATCAATCTACACTGAAGGCACAACTCTGAGAGAGCTCACAAGAGATGAGCCCTGCTGGTGAGACCTTTGTGCTTCCACTGCTCATCTTTACAATCATTTCCCAAGTAATTCCTTCCCTAAATGCGGATATTCCGCCTCCACCCTCATGGGAACTCTTCCAATGAGGCTTTGTCAGGCCTGCCTGAAAGGGAGGAAGAGGAAGAGGAAGAG